>NC_047564.1:4907374-5105140 GCF_902806645.1 Magallana gigas | reverse complement strand
AAACGGAAGGGGGTCACGCCGAGGGAGCAGACAGTGACTCCGAAGTTAGAAAGCTCCCAGTGTGTTTCGAGTATTTCTCACTCTGACTTTGCGAGACCAGAAAGTGCAATAGAAACTATTTATCCTCATGTGAAATCAAAACTAATTAATCTGATCGGTAGTAAATGTATTGTGACTGTTACTTAGACAAAGTACCTGTACAAGCCTTGTGGGACACCGGGGCACAAGTTTCCATTGTGTCTAGTCAATTCCTCCGGACTCGGTGTCCAGACTCCAATGTGCGCCCTGTTAGTGATTTAGTGTCCAGTGACTTGATACTCACCTCGGCTAGCAACAATGAGATTCCCTTTGAAGGATGGACGGACCTGGAGTTCCAGTTAGGTCATAGTTCTACTTCCCTAAGAGTTCCATTCCTTGTGTCCAGCTCTACAGCTTTAGTCCGACCAATCATTGGCTATAATGTTATCTGTCATTACGTCAGTTCAAATGAAGGTGTAAACAAGGCCCTGACGGAGGCACTGCTGGAGGTGAGTCCTAGGACAGTCAACCTAATAACACAGATGCTACGAGAGACGAAGACAGAACATGATGTATACAGCAAGTCATCAGCACAGGAAATACCGCCAAAAAGTTCCCGGATTATACGTGCCTATGTGAGAATCAAGAGGAACCATGGAGGTCAGTGGAAGGGATTGTTCACCCCTTCAGTTACAGAGGACAGTGGATTGGTGATGAGTGAAACATTACTTACTGTGAGTGGCAATCATAATCGGTCAATGATTTTTGTTAGCGTCCCAGTAAAGAACCAGACGAACTCTGTTGTGATTTTAAAGAAAAATACTTACTTGGGCACTCTAGAAGCGGTGTCTTCATCTGTGAACGTAAATTCTGTCAATATGTTGAGTGCGGAGACCATGGACACACAAAGTACAAACAATGGGAAGTGGGATCCACCTGTTCTTTTACCCACAGACAAGTTAAATACTGAACATCAGCAAAAAGTGAAGCAGCTGCTTTTTGAGTATTCTGATATATTTTCACGTGATGAGGCTGACATCGGATTTGCACCAGATTTGAGGATGGACATAAGTATGCAAGACCCTACCCCAGTGCGACAAACCTACCGATCTATTCCGAATGCTTTGTATAGTGAGGTGAAAGACTATATTCATAATCTATTGTCAAAGGGTTCATCCGGAAGTCGAAGTCCGCCTTTGCCAGTCCGTTGGTATTTGTGAGGAAGAAGGACGGTAGTCTTCGTCTCTGTGTGGACTACAGGAAGATAAACCAAAAGTCAGTAGCTGATAGTCGGCCCCTCCCAAAAATCCAGGATGCACTTGACAGCCTTGGGGGCAGCAAATGGTTCTCTCTACTTGACCAAGGGAATGCTTACCATCAGGGGGTGATGTCGGAAGACAGCAAGAAGTTTACAGCTTTCATAACTCCTTGGGGGCTGTATGAATGGGAGCGAATTCCGTTCGGTCTGTCGGGAGCTCCAGCAGCTTTTCAAACCTTTATGAACGACTGTTTGGAAGGCATAAGGGATCGGTTCTGCTTGCCTTATCTGGATGACACCTTGGTTTACTCGGCAACTGTCACGGATCATTTGTCCCATTTACAACAGGTTTTCCAACGTTTCCGGGAGAAGGGGGTTAAACTGAAGCCGTCGAAATGTCACCTGTTTAAACAGGAAATGAGATACTTGGGACATTTGGCCACGGGCAATGGGTATACGATGGATCCCGAAGACAAAAGAGCAGTCTTGGAACTAAAGGAGAGGAGACCTGCCTCAATTGGAGAAATAAGAAAACTGCTTGGATTTTTAGGGTTCTACAGAAAGTATATCCCAGATTTTGCACGCCGTGCACGAATTTTGTATGACTTGGTGAAGCATCCAAAGAACAAGACACAGGCTAAAGTTAAGAAGAATGGGCAAATATCTTCTCAAGTAAGGATAAATTGGACTAAGGCCCACCAGGATGTGTTAAGTGACCTTGTAGATGCCCTCACGAATCCACCAGTCATGGCTTATCCACTTTTTGATAAACCATTTGATCTGCATGAGGATGCATCCGGGGAAGGACTTGGAGCCATACTTTACCAGAGGGATGATTTAGGGGTACCACGAGTGGTTGCATATGCGTCCAGAACGCTTTCACCGGCAGAGAAGAACTACCACATGCACTCAGGGAAGTTGGAGTTTCTAGCCATGAAGTGGGCGATAGCCGATCGTTTCCGAGACTACTTGTATTATGCACCACACTTTACGGTATACAGCGACAACAACCCTTTATGTTATGTCCTTACTACGCCTAGACTAGATGCCACTCGACTTCGGTGGATAAGTGAATTGGCAGACTTCAATTTTTCTGTGAAGTATAAGCCAGGGCCTAAGAATAGAGATGCTGATGGTCTGAGCCGTATGTCATTAGATTTTGCGACTCTCCAGACAGAGTGCACTATGGAATCAACGAAGGACGAGGTAGAGGCTACCGTCAGAATGGTGGAGGCTCGCACCGGTAATAAACTGCAAGGATTTGTTTCACCAGTTTGTCCCACACCAGATTCTGTTGAAAGTGTTACGAATGTACCGGAGGGGGACAAGGTCAGCCGCCGTGAAGCTCTGCGGACAGCGCAGGAGGAGGATGAAACTATATCATTGGTAATCAAGCTGGTGAAGAAGGGGAACCAACCCAGTGCCAAGGAAAAGAAACTTTACCCTATGCAAGTTAGACAACTTTTACGTAGCTGGAAAAAGCTTTTTGTAGACGAGCAGGGGCTACTTAAACGCCTTGTGAAGCTGTCAACCGGTGAGACCAGATATCAAATTGTTCTCCCACCTGAACTCAGACATTATGTTTATAATGAACTGCATGCCAAGATGGGACATTTAGGGTCTGACCGAGTTCTGGCACTGGCTCAAGAGAGATTTTATTGGCCGAGGATGACATGGGACATCGGGGAATTTATTTAGAAGAAGTGTCCATGTATCAAGGATAGACGGCCAAACATAAAGCCTGTTGCACCCCTTTACCCCATAGTAACAACTTACTCTTTTGAGATGGTGTCGATTGACTTTTTGCATTTAGAACCGTGCAGTGGTGGTTACGAGTATATCCTGGTCGTGGTTGACCATTTCACACGGTTTGCCGCTGCCTACCCCACCAAAAATAAATCTGGGCGCACTGCCGCAGAGAAAATGTTCAACGATTTCTTTATGTGGTTCGGATTTCCTGATAAATTGCATCATGACCAAGGACGGGAATTCGAGAATAGCTTCTTCTCGAGACTGCAGGCTTTAACAGGTGTTAAACATTCTCGAACCACCCCATACCATCCACAGGGGAATGGCCAAACGGAGAGGATGAACCGTACACTTCTTTGGATGTTGAGAACCCTACCCAAAGATCACAAGCGGAATTGGAAGAAACATCTCAGCAAGATGACTCATGCTTATAACTGTACAAGAAACACTAGCACAGGATACTCACCTTTCTACCTCATATTTGGTCGTCATCCAAGATTACCAATAGACCTTATCTTCGGACTTGACGATCAGATGTCAGGAAAGAAGTGCGACTATGTTACTGAGTGGAAAAAGGGTTTAGAGGAAGCTTATCGAATAGCAGCTAAATCAGCAGGAAAGGCTGGACATCGTGCAAAGGACCGATATGACCGGAAGCTCCAAAGTGCTGCCTTAGTTAAGGGGGACCGTGTCCTCGTGAGGAATCTGCTGGAACGTGGTGGTCCAGGGAAGCTGAGATCGTATTGGGAACCTGAAGTTCACATAGTTGTGCGACGACTAGGAGATTCGCCAGTCTATGAAGTCAAAACGGAGGGAAACGGAGGACGGCTACGTCGACTTCACCGTAACCTGCTACTACCATGTAATGACCTACCTGTACTTGCAAAACAGCAACCAAAACCAAAGTCTAAATCTAGACGAAGGGCAACACAACAGTTAAAGAAAGAGTTGTGCAGTGACTCCTCAGATACAGAAGAAGTGTGCTGGGGGTATCAATCTGAAACCACAAGCAGTGACCCAAGGCTTGATCCTAGAGCCAAAGAGTTTGTACCAAACACACAGCAGGAGGCACCCGCAGATGTTACAGAGGATTCCTCACAGACGTCCGTATTGACTGGAAATTCACAAGGACTTTCCAGTGAAGAGTTCGTCTCCATTTCAGAGGATGATGATTCAGAAGATGATGAGGACACCCCTACAGCTCGCCCTACTCGTACCATCCGGCCTCCAAGACTGCTAACCTACGACAAGCTAGGTCAACCAACATTCCGTGCAGTACAGAACAGTGTCAATGCATATCTACGCCTAGTGTCGTTTGACCCAGTGTTTGTGTAAATTGTGACTAAGGACTTTTCTTTAGAATGCATTGATGTTTATAATACATGTGTTGCCAATGTACTCTCCTTACAGATACTTGTGATGGTGTTCATGTTCTTACACATGTAAAGTTACAACACATGTATATATATAGCCAGTTATGCCACTAAGTTCAGTCATGGTTACAGTAAGGTATCATGTGCACCAGTAGTTATATGTAAATGTATTGTTGTTTGACAAGTTGGATAAATGTGTGGTATGACTGTCAAATGCTAGTCATTTTTTTTAAACGTTGGAACCACTGTATGAAAATCCTAGTATCTACTACTTAACATTTTGTTAAGGAGCACTAATGCTTGGCCAGCTGTGTGTGAAAATTGTTACTTCATTTTGAAATATATGTAGGTTTTTGGATCATAACTATACTTATAGTATAGACAAACATATAGTCGAGTACGGTCAAGTGGTTATCAATGTTGTTCGAAACCAATAGGTTTAATCATGTATACTTACTTTGATGTCATACATTGGTATTGACATCCTGCTTTTTCTTATCTAGTCAAGTTGTATTTTTTTTTGTTTTTGTAAAATGTCGGGTCGACATTTGTCGTTCAGGGGGCGAGTGTTAGCATAGGATAAGGGGGGTACCATTTTTTATGTACAAGCAAAGAGAGGTAACTCCAATTTATGGTAACGCTTTGACTGGTCCTCTGTTATTGGAACTCTTTTACATTAGAAGTCAGTATCTGGTACCAAACCAAATAAACGAATTTATTTCTATCTTCACTCTCTTCTTTCCAGGTAATTATTACATATTTTGAGACTTGTAATGTATTTGTAATGTTGCAGAAGTATATCTAAGATCCAGCGTATAATGTTTATATTCATCTTTTGTGGTATCACACAATAATATTGTTTAATTGGGGTGTTACTGGGTTTGGCCAAGCACATGTGCGGTGCATGTTCCCGCCATTGGTATTTTTGGTGTTCTTTTTATCATTTTCAACTGGAATTTAGACTTATTACTTATCTGTCAAATAGAGAATAACATTCTTTATATATTCATTCATGTTCATGAGATTGTTACATACCTAAAATGCTGTAGAAATGATTTTTGGGATATTACCGTATTTACCCTTATAAGCCACAGGATACTTAAATGTTGATTTGTGAATTACCGTAGTTACTCTTATGTAAGTACTGTTTACATTAGAAGTCAGTATCTGGTACCCAACCAAATAAACGAATTTATTTCTATCTTTACTTTCTTCTTTCCAGGTAAAGTGGCAATTGTTACAATATTGTCATTCTTTCGAATGATTTTTACCTGATATTATTAACTGATTAATAATATTGATAAATTATAAATACATACACTGTATTTCGTAAAAGGTAACGCGGGATCTATTCCTCGTACATGTATAAGGCATAAAATTACAAATGATGTCGCCCGATTATTCAAAAATATTGATATTGGACCAATAACAATCAAAATAGTATGCATTCCTTAACAAACAAACATGGGACTATAAACAGATCAAGGCGAAAGTCCAAGATGGCTGCATGATTAAGTCTGTCTCGTATTCTTTAAAAAATACGATAATGGAATTTCATATTACATTTATTTACATCTTTTGTCAAAATGTTCAAGTTTATTCAGATTTCATAATGATTCGTTGTCAGTATAACAATTTAAGCTATATGGAGTTAAAGCGTTTAATTGCTGACCATAGCGCTCGAAAGAAAGTTGTACTTTATGAAATAAGATATTAAGACCAACGTAATTACTTCCGAAATAATTACTTGATCACATAACAAAAAGGTTTAAATTGCTGAATTGTAAATTTGGTCATTATTTAAGTGATAAGATAAGTAACAATAAAGGCAATTAGTTCGAATTTTAGTTTTACTATTTGATAGTCTCATGCATGATTCACTGATTGACGGACTATACACATGTATTAGCTTACGAATGCTTGAATTTACACAGTCTAATTTATTTTTTAACAATTGAGTAGCTAATTATACACAAATCAATTTACCAGTCTAGAGGTGTGAAACCCTCTCTTTGTTCACCAGACTTGTGTACCATGTGTATACATTCCCCAGATACACGCACGTGTCTGGAGCAGTGGCTTCGTTAGTTTACCTGTTTACCTGTGTCATTGTCTCGGATCACTCGTGTGTGAAAGGATATTATGTAATCAAAAAATGAATAATAAACATAAATCTGACTATACAAGCGTTTTAAGATATCGTATCCATCGGTAAAAAGGCGACAAGAATTGCAAATTTTAAAATCCTTTAAAAAGAAATCTTAGTGTAATAAAATAATTAGGGATACAAATTAAATTTCTAAATCTACAGTACTTATAATAATTAAATACTTCAAAACATCAGACCTATATCAATCATTTTGGCTGAAAAATCGAATTTAATTTGTATAGCTTTGTAAAGAAATTTCCCTCCTGTTGACCTCGTGACGTCACTTCCGCTGAAGCCTCGTTATCGCCTAATTCTGTTTTCTCTTGATTAGATTTCCCAAAGCAGGTAAAAATAGCCACTTTGAAGCGGCGTTACTCCGATATTTTTGCATCGATGTCGATGCGGTTTTTTGCATTAAATTTTGGTTAATAAACTCTTTAACATATGTTTAACATCGGCTGGGCTGCAGGTACCCTTTAAGGACAAACTTTGAAGACCAGGGTCATGTCTCATATCAATGTCATATTTAATATGTATTAGTTACTGAGGGAGGTCCTGTAGCCCTTTTCACAAAAAATCTTACGATTGATTTTATCGTAAGTGAAAACTTAAGTTTTTATTCATTTTCACAAAACATCTTATGAGATTCTTACGTGTAAAATTTGTCGTGACTTTACGATAGCTCATACCCTCTCGTAAGTATTTCAAAACTGTAAATAATAATCGAAGTATGTAAAATATACAAGAAAAACAGCAAAATTTAATGTTTTATAGCGCATTATACCGTTATTTCGCATTATATAGCAGTTATTGTTGAAAAATAATACACAAATATTGAAATAAATCTCAAAAAAATTTAACGGCTAATTTTTCTCGTAAGATTTTCCTACGTCACACTAAACACATATTGTGATTGTGACGTCATGTTTTGATTTCTACTACATCACATTAATTTCACTCGATGTAAATAGTATATAATTTTAGTTTTGCATCTTTTTTTATGAGAATGTTGGTTAATTTATATGTTTCTCCTGTTTTATAAGAATTATCAAGTTAATTCAAGTGGTTGCTAGGGAAGGGATAACTGGTAAGTAAATTCTTAAGTGAAACTTGTTACGAATGCGTTTGTGAAAAGCACTTAAGATTTCTCGTAAGATATTCTTAAGTTGAAATATTACACAAAACCTTAAGATTTTTTGTGAAATTATCTACTGATCTTTTTGCCCATTTATATACATACCTAGTAGTTTAATATATTTTAAGGTAACTCCGTACATATAAAATCACGGGTTCAAAGTTAAAAACTTAACTTTTTTTAACTTATTGGACTTAAATTTCATCCAAAAATAAATAAAATATATATGTATCCATAATATTTAAGATGTCAGGTAATAAAAACCAAAGGCTGCAATTTTCATCTGAAAATCACACTTTTTTTGTTTAAAAATTAAATATAAGTGGATGGATACTTCTTTGTCTATTTAAATTTTATTGCTTACTATGCCAGAAAACTAAAATTAATTGAAAAAAAAGAAACTCTTTTACATTATAGCATTTAGATATATCACTTAGAGAAAAGTAGAAAAGAGTTATTTCCCTTTGTCATTATTGAATTATGTCGAATATAAAAATGAAAAACGCTTATTAGATATCTCCAAGTAAACAATGATTTGAGTTTTTGATGTGCACCTATGATAACATAGAAATTACAAATCTACTTGCAAGGATTTTAATGAATTCATTGTTTATGTAAAATGTATGACGTCACAGGAGGGTGGATTTACTTTAACTGCACTATATGTGCTGTGTTTTTGTATTTAGTATATAGTATATGCCACGCTACAATAGGTATCAGCCAGCTCCAAAAAATTCATCTCTACGCCAGGAGAGAGAAAAGCATTACCTGAACTATGTGAGAAGAAGCACTACTTCAGAAAGACTGATTGAGCCAACTCGTCTCGTGCATGACTTGGCCCAGTTGCGGGATGGGACTTTTCACAGAGACATGTTTGATGCTATCCTTGATCAATACCGCTTAGCACGAGATGAATATGATGTTCGCTTGATTGAGAAGATTAGGAATGAATCGCGTACCATTCTGTGCACGAAAGATGGGATGAGACAATCTCCAATCACTTTTCCGAAGCTCCAATTCAAGAGGAAGAGCACGTTCTACTGCCACGACTGCTTCATCGTCTCCATTCGGTATGTGTGTTGAATTTGTCTTCGAAACAATCCAATCCTGGATGTTGCGCGTAAAAATGCCTTCTTACACCGAGGAGTCTGTGATGGAGATTGCTAACACTGACTGTCCCGTCTCCATTGATCATGAAGTAGCGGGGTCACCCGTAACTCGTGTACCGATGAAGGTTCTTACGGAGGAGGACGAGTGTGTTGGGAGCAGTGAGTCTTCACCCGCAGTTGTATCAAAGAAGCGAAGATTACCCTTGCGACATGTCAAGCAGAATGACTGTTCCAAGACTGCTTACAAGCGTGCTCGTATATCCCCTGAAATTCAAGGACAGTTCTAAGACCTCGTGTGAACTTTCAGTGGTGTCCATTTCCTGGCTGCATCGTTTAAAATAGGAAGATCAAGCTTCATATTCAACAGTTCCACCGATATTCAGTGACGAGAGACCAAATCGCTCTATGGAAGAGTTAAGCTATGCAACCTACAGTTCACAGCGCTGGAGTCTTTGGTTACGATTGTTCTTGGACATGATGCTTGTGTTAACAGCAGTGGATTACGTCAACCAAATACATCAGATTCCCCAGTAAACTACTTTTCATCCAGATACAGTCGATTATGAGATTATGAAACCAGCAGAACTTAGAAGAACCTTCAAAAGGTTTTACTGTGGCTCCATTCAACTCAGCGGCTGTATTAACCCACTGGTGATGTTAAGTTGTGCTGATGTCAGCTTTGCAACCTGAGCAGCGTGAGTTTTGCGTGCATGGGCGTGTTACAGGAGACAGTCATTCCGTTTCTGATGTGAAAGGTACGCGAATACAAGTGTCAACCGTAGAGTTATCTACGGAAGAGGGGCGCATTTGTATAGATGCGAGTCAAGGCACTGTTGTAAACTCTTCAATAGAGCCAGTCTGTAAATATATGCCATATGACAGAAACGCCAATGAATCTATACAACATGAAACCTTTTATTGTCATTTTCACCTTCACCGCACTTGTAATCGTATATGGAGAAGGTGGTCTGGAAAGTCGGTAGAGGATGTACTTCGACATACCGAATCACGAATTGGCCATCCTCGACTGGATGTGGAGGTCACGGGTGGTGTAATTGTCTATAGTGAACCCGCTTCCATCCAGAGACAGTTTCGGTTAGTCATTGGGGAGTTGCTGTGGGTGTGCATCCTAAACACTTCCAAGAGATGACTTCTAAGACTCTACTCCATATGAAGAATCTGTTGTGTTTCCCGTACGTTGTTGAACTTGTTGGTCTTGACCTTACTGTTCCCGTCAAACTCTGGAGACGCCAAGAAGAAGCTTTCCGACAGGTGCTAACCCTTATTCGCAAAGGACAAAGGTTTGGTGATTCACCTGCGTGGGATATCTTCAGATAGGATTGGAATGGATGTTCACTTCCGATGTATACATATACTTCAGAGGATGTGTGATCCGGACCAGCCTATTCATCTTCATTGTTTCACGGGAAATCAGGAACTTGTTAAGCTGTGGATTGATCGTTTCTCTAATGTGTACTTTGGATTTACAGGTGCTGTAGAGAGCTTTAGTGTGATTTCTGGCCTAAGAACTGTCCCTGTAAACCGTGTTTTCCTTAACCCTGATTCGCCTTACATGAAACCCGGTGGAGGATATATAAACATCCCTGTATTCATAAAAGATGTCGCCTCTCAAGTTGCGTCCAGACTGAAAGTAACTATAAAGTACCTGTTGTGGGAAACAGTAAGAAATGGTCATCGTCTATACAAGATTAAGCCATTAACTTAATAGTCCCTGCAGAATTGATGAACTGCAATTAAGTTACCAGCCACATTCATGTTGTAGGATATATTATTCTGTGACAGTTTAAGTTATCTTATATATTATCTTTCTGCAGAATTGTTTTTCTGCTGTTCAGTTACCGATCTAATTGTACATTTCTGTATTGTTAAAGGCCTTTTTATGTAAAATGGGAAGGTATGTAATGAAATGTACATTGTTATGTAAATACAAGTACCCGCTTAATATGCAAATGACCACTGACCCTGGTCGAACCTAACCCTTTTACCTGGAGCTAAGTGTTAGTGTTCCTTCAACCCACCAGTTCACATCCATCTATTTGTCCTTGTATTGTGTGATCCACCATGCATGTTCTTGTTTGTTTAACCTAAGGTAAGGCTTATTGCCTTATACATGTACCTTGTAATGTTTACATAATATTTCACGACAATATAAAGAGTTACTTCAATTAACGGATTACTTAGATAAACTGAGTGTCAATTTAGAGTGTCCAGATCAAAGTCTCTCAACGCTAGTGACATGGGAAAAGGTGTCATGTCCAAGGTGAGTATTTCACATGGTGATACGAGGGTTGACTGTTCTTTGGAGGGCGATTTTGACAAATCGGCTGATGGATGACCAACCGTATGTGGATTACGTTAAAACATGACCCTCTATCGGTAAAAAAAAAAGCGGCGACCAGGTGGATTTGGCAATGAGGAAGAATTGTTGATGTCATCGGTCGCCTGTAAAAATCAAACTGTAGTTCAACGTTTGATGATCAAGCGAGGTTCATAGACTAAAAATAGTCGAATTTTTATAGTTATCGGTGTTTTTTAGTAATTCTTGTGACTGCTTCGCAATGTCAGACACCAGTATCGGACGATCATATGCATGTTTCTTCAGCCAACATACGTTGTGGTGAATTTTAATCAATCTTGGCGAAAAAAAAATTACTTGGGGTAAAAGATCCAGCATAATTAAAACAAAGGACAACGCCTTATCTCACGGAGAGATACATGTATTTATAACTAAAATAAAAAAAATATTGATAGCTTTCAAAAATCTTCTAAAAAACCAATTGATTTGAAAAGTTGTTACTTGCGTAAAATTATCCCCAGGTAGTGTATATTTAAGTTATTTCAAATCATGATACCAAGCGATAAGGTTGGACCACTATGAGGTGGGGGGATATTTACCTAGAAATTTTAAGTGAAAACTCTTGATAAAATTTTGTTCTGAAAACAAATAACCCAGATAAGCGTTAACTTGTTGAAAGCATCCTCAGGTAGTGTAGATTCAGGTTTGTTCAAATCATGACCCCCGGGGTAGGGTTGGGCGAAATTTTTTACATTGGAATTTAGTGAATTTAAATTTTTTTTTCAAAGACCAGCACGCCACAAAAGCTGTTTCTTGTGGTAAACCATCCTCACAAGTGCAAATTCAAGTTTGTTCAAATCATGATCCACGGGGGAAGGCTTAAGCAGCAATGGGGAAGGGGGTATGGGTTAAATTTCACGTATAGAAAATACCTTAAAGTTTGAAGATCTTTTGAAAAACCGGTAGGCCATAAAATACGTTATTTGTGTGGTTCAACCTTAGCTAAGGGAGTTTCAAGTTTGCTTAAATCATGACAGTGGGAGTAGGGTTGAGCCACAATGGGAAAGGGTGTCGAATTTTTACAAAAGAATGTATAGGGATTATTTTTTTTAAAAGCTCATTTTAAAAACCAATAGGCCAGAAAAGCTGTAATTATCAGGACTCCGGTTTGTTCAAATCATAAACCGGGGGGGGGGGGGGCACAATTGGGCGGGGATGGATCGGATATATCTACATAGAAAAAAATTATTAAAAAAAATCTAATGTTATAATCTAAACTATAACTTATATATTTAAGCACATTTATGATTCTCAGTTATTTAAACCGTTACCCCTTGACATTACAACACAAGGGATTCAAAGTTTGATTAAGTTAATATTTATATAGATGGATGTTCCCAAAGCTGCTTGATCTGATTTTATAGTTTTCGGGCCAATTTAGCCATATTTTAAAGAAAAAAGGTGTACAAAATTTTGGTGACATATTTTTGTCACCACTTCTCAGATCTTGATGTCGACTTTTCAAAATTATGTTAACATGTTAAATAGTTATGTCGACTACTCAGTTGACATCATATTTTCTAACAAGTCGACATAGGGATCATTTAAGTCGACATCATTAATTACCAAGTCGACATCAATTTTTGACAAGACGATGTCGCATTTGACAAGTCAGCATCATTATGTGTCGAGTCGACTTATAATATGAATGATAAATTTTCTTCAAATAAGTGTCCTTTTTGGGTTTTTTCTGTCAGATAATTATGTTAACTTACAAGATAATAATGTCCATTTGTCAGATAATTATTAATTTGTTAGATCCAGGGATGGGGTCAATTACAATGGAAAGTAATTAATTAAATTACAATTACTTGCTTAAATTCTTCAATTAAATTACCATTACCATTACAAGAGTTTTCAAATGTAATTAATTAAATTACAATTACTTTGCAAATGTAATTAATTAAATTACAAATTACATTTTGAAATTCATAAAAATTTAATAAAACTATGAATTATTTACAACACATGAAGGACGTATGTCTATAATGTGAATAAAGTTTCATCATTATCAAAATACTTTGAGAATTAACTTTTTGAGAATTTGCTAACTACTTTGATAAGTAACAATTTTTGGAAAGAAAAAATATAAATTTGGTTTTATTGTTTATTTCAAAACGCAGGTACCGGTAGTCACAATATGGAGGTGTCTCATACCACCTTAATATTCAATAAACATTTGAAAGTCATATCCCCTAACCTACACCTATCATGTCAACTCAAGTATTCCCTGCATGCAAAACTATTAAATGAAAACTTTCTCCTTTGTATTTTTATATACTATTTTTTTTCTTTGTAAATACAATGCCAAAGTACAGGTTAATCTCAGGTAGAGGGCAGACTATAATTGTTATCAAAACACAATTCACACCTGTTGTCCTCTACCTAATTATCAAATGTTTGCAATAAGGGAACACACCCTGTGGACATGTTAGGCATCAAAAACTTGGAAGCCATGCATTTGAGCTCCATGTATTTTAGGCTGCATGACTTGATAGTTTATTTAACACTGATTTTGTTCGTAAATTAAACAGAGATGTTTTAATCTAACTCAATGATAATTGACACACTAATTTTTCTAATAAGAAGGGAAATAAGTATTTAAAAAAAAGAGATCAAGCAAATCATCAAATACATGTACTTAATTAAATTTGGGAAACTTATGATTAAATATTGACTCATTGTAAAAAATTCATTCTGAAAATATTTAGTATGATATATATAATAATAGTTTAATGCTTTTTAACTACTCTTCCTAACTTGATCTTGTACCATTGATAGTGTTGGGAACAATGGGCAGTGGACAGCTTCATATTTATATGTACATCAGTGTGTAATTGAAAGTAATTGAAAAGTAATTGGAATTACATGCCTTTTTTAAAGTAATTAATTAAATTACCATTACATGTAATTGAAAAATTGGCCAATTACACATTACTTTCAATTACCTCAAAATTTGTAATTAATTACACTCAATTACCATTACAAATTACCATTACCCCATCCCTGGTTAGATCTTTATACACTGACTGCTTTTACTGATGCCAACTGGAAATCTTGCACACAAGATCAACTAGAAAGAACGGATACTACTGAACAAAGCAAGGTAAAAACAAAAATGTAGAGATAATAGTGATCATGCAATGTAGTTTTATAATGTGACATTTAGCTTGTTTTATAGAATTGGTTTTGTGTAAAATATGTATTCTTCAAATACTCTTCTTAAACTGAATCATCGTTTGAAAGATTACCTCAATTTTATCTCTTGTGTGAATCTTTAATGATTAATCATCTTCATATACTAGTATACCAAACTATGATTTATTCAATAAAGTGTTACAAGCAGCTCACGTTGTGTTCATTTTTTGTTTAGCTTTAATGTCAGACGACACGTTACTCGAGTATTTTTTTTTGTATCTCCTCGTAATAAAGAGATCCAATAAAACTATTATTATTTATAATCATTTTTTAAATGATTAAAATTTTATTTCAATAGTATTATATATCTAGAGCCGATGTGTTAGAGCGGTGGGCGCTCTCTACTGAAGCGTAGGTTCCAGAGGTCGGGAGTTCAAGCCCCGGCGCCAGCCGAGGTGGAGTTCCAATATAGTGAACTTGTGCTGTATATTTATTTATTAATTTTTTATGTCAGCAATTCAAATGAATTTTCAAGAAGATAATAATAGGAAATTGCATACTCGAGCATTTTTGCACAAATGCCTGGTAAGGTATCTAATTTTTTGCAAGAAAGCTTGTCAAAGTAGTAGTAAATCAATAACGAATTCCTTGAAAAAGTTGAATCAAAATTTTAAGAACGAGTCGTCTGACCTTAATAAGGTGTGGCAACAGCTGACCGATTGTTCAACAAAGGATAGAGAGAGGTGAATCATATCTTCATGCCAATTTATTTTGATATGATTGCATGCAAATGTAAACAAATTCAAATATTTATATATAATACCTGGTATAAACGGAGTAATCTAATGCTAAAGTTGACAATGTATTGAAGGATTATTAATTGGAGTGCTGAATTTAATACTTTCTACTCTTTATATATGAATTGACACACAGGGTCCCAATTTTTCACCGTCACTATTTTTTTTTTGGGGGGGGGGGGGGGGGGGTTAAAGTCCTAACCATGCCGTGTCCACTGCATTTACGACTGACTTCATGCTGTGGGGGACGCATTCAGGTTTATACCATTTTTTTGGATGGGGGGGGGGGGTGGTAATGTGATGGTAGCAGACAGTGCAGAGGAAAGCCCCCCTCCCCCGACTGTAGCAAGATTCACAAGGTATTGCTCAGAAAGATCAATGCATTGAATTATGTTAGTTGGAATGTGTTATTAATTATTGACACATTTTTACGCCAATCTAAATAGCCCAAGTAAGTTCCTCCCCCTTATGTGTTAAATGCAAAATAGTAAGCTGTGTTTGAAATCCCATAAAGTCACAAACATAATTTTAAACATGGGTCTTGATGTTTGGAAGATATGATTGACTGAAACTTTAGTTTTTTTATATTGTATGTACTATATATGTTCAAGCACAACGTAATATGTTTAGTGGCATATCTAACAAGACATTTTTCCTGGATTGAGAGTATTAAGTTCAATAACTGCCTTGCTGAAGCCTCTCGTTCGCTTGACAAAGCTTAAGAAAGAGATGGGTTTGTGATGTCAAAGGGAGCAGGAATCTTGATTCTGGAAGAAATGCCTCATGCCATTAACCGTGGGGCATCCATCTATGCTGAAGTGTTGTGTTAGATTACGGTTTATCAGGTGATGCCCACCACATGAATGCCCCGAGAGCAGATGAACAGGGTACATACATGTGGATGATGGAAGCCAATTATGATGGTGGGGTTAACTTTCAAGACATTGGGTACATCAATGCCCCACGCTACTTCCACTCCGTTAGGTGACAAAGCTGAGAGTCAAACAATTTGGAGGATATTTAAGAAGTATGATTATAAACCTTTAGTGTCCTCAACAAAGGGGGCCCTGGGACATATGCTGGGGGCAGCAGGATGTGTGGAAGCAGCCATTACTGTTTTATCCTGTCACTCAGAAGGAGCCCCGCCCACTCTCAATCTGCACCAACCAGACACTGGAGTGGAACTCAATTATGTCCTATTGGTGTCCCGGAAATGGAATGCTGATGTAAGGACAGCTTTAACTAATTCATTTGGATTTGGTGGAACAAATGGGACCCTGTGTATAAGGTCCTTTAGTGATCCTGTCTATTATCTACATGTATGACATACTGGTGTTTGTGTTCATTGCATAAAATTGTGTGCAAAATGATATTTGTTATTACAACCTTTATTAAATCAATTTAAGGGTTTTTGTTCCTCTGTTTCACTTACATGCATTGGTTCTCTTTTCGCTATTTTTCTGCAAAACTGATCTATGCAAGAGACTTTATAAAGTGTTAAAAATAGTTTATTATTCCAATTTTCAAAATGTATGGCATCATGATATTAAAAATTACAACTGAATTGCAATTGACAGTAAAATGAAGATTAAACTTTGTACTTGCAAATCCAAAAAAGACCGAAGGATTGTATAAAAGATTTAATGAACACTTCACAAATCTGCTTCCCTAATCTTGACTAAATCTGGTGTATATCGTGTTAAGAAGAGAGAGAGGAGGTATAACAG
This sequence comes from Magallana gigas, assembly GCF_902806645.1. Classification (NCBI taxonomy): domain Eukaryota; kingdom Metazoa; phylum Mollusca; class Bivalvia; order Ostreida; family Ostreidae; genus Magallana; species Magallana gigas. Next base: position 5,088,310 of record NC_047564.1, on the reverse strand, counting down.
TTCCGAAATTATAAACCCCTTCATTCCTCTCTAACTAATAAGTTCTAACTTATAAATAGATTACCGGTAATAATGAAAGATTTTCTCGAAGTATAATTTAAATTTTCAGGTTGTTTTCAATGACAATGTCTGAGGTGCGAGCATTCACTGTAGTATTTCCTTCATCATGTTCTGAATCATCTTTTACTTGATATCATTTTAAGTTTCAATTTCAATACCTTCTTCACGGGCGCGCTTGATTTAGCTTAACTTGGTGTACACCAGTGCACACCGGTGTAAACATTTTGTATTGTATATCAAGTGCACTTAAAGGGTTTAGTGTACATGGTGTAGGGAAGATAAGAAAATATATGGCGGAAAAGGATGCTGTTTTAACAGGAAATTTGATGTTCAGCAACAATCCAAGGCTTTTTTTTATTTGAATGCAATAAAATAAACACATTTCAAATTAAATGGCTTTCATACAAAAGACAATTTACTTGCAACTTCTAATCCGATATACTACTTAAAATCATTTGTTAAGTTTCCAATCATAACATTCGTCCGCCATATTGGTTTCAGTGCTACACCCAACAACACATGCCCCTGACTCGGTGTACAAAAGTGTACACCCGGTGTACACTAAAACGCTACACCACTGCACTTGATTTACAAAAGTGTACCCGGTGTACACCTTTTTGGAAAATCAAGCGCGCCCCAAAAGTTGCAAAGATAGAGTAAAAAACTGTACAATTTTTGGCTTAAATAGGTGGGGTTCTAAAGTAAGGTTTATTTTGTGATAAAAACACATTTAAACGTAACGTAGCTTTAAAGCATTTTCATAATATTAAAGGTAAACTGCTGCTTTGTTTGTTTGAAAAATAATTTTTTTTAACAGTTTTGATCTTAAATGGTATGTATGCCTTTGAGGAATAAAGGGGTTTATAATTTCGGAACTGTTATACCTCCTCTCTCTTCTTTACACGATATACTCCAGATTTAGTCAAGATTAGGGAAGCAGATTTGAGAAGTGTTTATTAAATCTTTTATACAACCCTTCAGGCTTTATTGGATTTGATCACTTTCCCGACTGTGATGATAACACCATACAATTCATAGAATGAATGTTTATTCCTTAAAGGTATATATACCGTTTAAATGGAAATTTTAAAAGAAAGAAATGTTTGTGTTTTTCCCTTAAGCTACAAAAGTTTCAAACTTTTTGCAAATTTTACAGTTTAAATCATACGCATTTAAAAGTATTAAATATAAATTCTAAATAATTTATTTAATGATCGGGTCGGTCAGTAACGCCCAACTTTAAAATATTCATAAGCACGTGATGTGACAAGCTAATTTTAGAACGTACACAAGATGTCGACGCGAAAACGTGGTCGGCCCGTTGGCAGTGGAATAACGCGTTTGGAGATAAAATGAAGAAAGACACAGTTTAACAGAGACTTTGTTAAATGAGAATTGACACGTGCTAGTAATGATCTAAACTTCATTTTTAACTATGTGCTTGCTAAACAGATGAGTCATGCAGCGATTTATGTTTCCTTTGTTTAATAAGATATTTACTCTCAAAGGAAAAAAAAGGCTCATGTGTATGGTACGATATTCATGTCCGAATATGATAAAACTTGTATATAGCTCTCACCTGAATACTTAAAATCTATAAATTGTATAAATATGTTTTCAGTCTAGGGGCCTCAGAAAGTGCAAGATTGACGTTCTATTTTACAAGTACTATGGTTTCATCAATATTCGTTGAACGCCAATTTTCGTGGATTTCGTTAAGTTTATCCATGAAATTAAATGTTCATTGAAGTTCAATTTCTACTAATAATTTGTATTGATAGGGTCATTGGCCACGAATTTACGTATCCTTCAAACTGTGATTTTCACGTTATTCACAAAAATTGATACCCCTGAATATTAATGAAACCACAGTAAATATTTACATCTACCGAGTATGATTTCCTCTATTTCTTACGGAAACTTTTAGTTTAAGAGGTTCGCTCCTCAGGATTTGGGTAGCCATTTTGGGTCACCTTTAGTCTGAAAATTCTGCATCACATATTAATTCTAATCGTATATTTATATTTTACAATGCCAAATAAACTTTATTGAATAAAATTGTTCAAACAAAATTGCCTTTTTTCATAGTTTAGAAGGGGACTATTATTTGTGGCGGAAGGTTTTTTAGAAGGAAATGAACAAAATTCATAACTCAAAAGTTTTAGAGTACTGTTACTTTAGCTTCCTATTTTGCAGCGGAGACCAAACTTCTAGATATTTTGTGTATTACAATATATTCATGGTATTCTAAAAAATATTTGAACAATATTTTGATATTTCTATCGATATATTTTGGCATATTTAGCTTATATTTCATAGATGTTAAGAAAAAATTAACTTAATTTTTGGCCTAAAATTAGCTTATTCCATACAATATCTCAAATTTTTGAGCCCTACTTTTTTTTTTACTTTTAAATGAGACTTTAAATGAATGTCTATTTGTCTGCAAAGTTTTGGAAAGATGACATCACTAATATTTTTTGTTTTTGCGTTATAATTTGATTACTTCAAAATTTTGGAACATCTGTTGTTGTGTTCATTATATACTGGCATTTGAAGCCACCAGTAAAGCAAGATTTTTAAAACTTTGACTTAGATATTACTTTTATAGTCACTACATGTGTTCAACTTTATACTGTATTGTACTATATTAAAATCATAATTAAATAATAGTTCAAACTATAAATATTTGTTTGATTTCTTTAAATAATCAATTTCCATGCCAAATTTTAGCAAATATTTCAGAAAATTTATCTTTTCCGTTTGGGACCCAAAATTTCCAAAAATGGCATGTAACATGGGTCACAAATAAAATAAATGGACATTTTAGGTCCTAATCTTTATATCCAAGTGGTTTTGGGGTGATTGACATTACTAGCATTTCAGGTGCCAACCTACATCTCTAAAGAAATTCCATAGGAGACGATTTGACTGTTTTTTTTAAGTTAACGTACGAATGTACATTAACAGTGATTAACTTACTTTTTACAATAAGTGAAACAATCTGTTAAACGAAAGATGCAAAAAAAATAAAATAAATTAAATGCTTTCTTTGCGATGATGATAGAAAATTCAAGTACATAAAGGTAAGTAAACTTTTAATAGAAATGCATACACATGTACATGTATGAAATACTGAAACAACACTAAATACAAAGAATTATAGAAAACACACACACACACACACACACACACACACACACACACACACACACACACACACACACACACACACACTAAAAAAAGAAAAAAAAGCAACACTAATTGCAAAATGTAAGCGCTTTCATTTCTTAAATCTTCAGACGTTTTACAGTCGTTAAAATTATGATGCAATTTATAAAACATTACTAAATATAAAAAATATATAAAAATTTAGAGAACATACCGGTATATAAAATGATAATAATGAAAGATATATGGTTTCAAAAACGACTTTGCAAAAAGTATTATTAGTGGGGGTCTTAAAGTCGGTAAACATTCCTTATCGAGGCCAATATAGGTCCGCTCAAAAGCGTGATTCTTCTGTATTGTCATCCCCGTCATTGTTTTCAATTTCCGTTAATTCCTGTTCAATGCAAACACATGGTATTTTCAAGGTAGTAATTTGTACATTGTCATTTTTTGACTCTTCGTCTTCATCAGTGGAATTCGCAGGTGATCTAAAACCCGTGTTTAATATAACACAATGTTCACAATATCCTTTACCATCGAATATACAGTTACAACAGCCACAGCAAAACATGCAAAACCACCGCAACCAGAATAACCTTGGATTATATTTACAACAACTGCTTGGACGGTATTCTGAATGTTTGAGCGCTACGTTTGAATTACCGGGTCTTACTTTTCTCCACTGGCTTATCAACCACTCTATGCAACAAAGTTTCCTTTCCCTCTCTGTAAAAAATGGAGGGTATATTGGTTTGATAGTTTCATTCTCTTCAGTATTTCTTTCCATAGTTTTTTGAAGGTCCTCTTTTATTTCTTTTTCTTTCATGTGAACACGACTTGTAAAGTCTGTCATCAATAAAGCTTCTACAAGACGTGGTTGACCAAATAAGAAAATAAGGGAAATGACAGTTGTCAAGTCCGGCTGTGCTCCGAATCTGATGTAGCCAACCGTCTGCATGGTATCATAAATAATGGCGAAAAATAGACAGGAAAACATAATCTTCACAAATAAGTAAAATATTTCGTTAGATAGAGGAAAGTGTTTTTCTACGATTTCGTCGAAATGTTCGATCCGTATGCTGGTTTTATCTTGTATGTCAAGAATTTTCTCTAAAAGGCTTTTATACAGGTCTATAAATTGAAATACGAATCTAGAGATATAAATTATTACAGATGTTAAAAAAATAATATAAATATAAGATTGAATAGAAAAATGAGGCACTGCCAAAAAAAGAGTAAATATAAAAAACTGTATAACATAGCTCATACCATAAAAGAATATATTAAATGTGTACCTGTATGTCAAAAATAGATAGGAAATAGTAATGACGTGAGATACAGTTTGTAAAAATGCATCAAATGCTTTGCTGGGTTTCTTTCCTGCATTACGGCATTTTGATCTATTACAACATTTTGATCTTTCACAGCATTTTGATCTTTTACAACATTTTGATCTTTCACAGCATTTTGATCTTTTACAGCAATTTGACCTTTTACAGCAATTTGACCTTTTACACAATTTGAATATTTTACAGCATTTGGATATTTTACAACATTTGGATATTTTACAAATAAGTTTGCCAATTAATACATTCAAATATTTAACAAAAAACACATAAACAGTGAATACTACCGGACAAAACGTACTACCGAACACTAGGATGACATTAACAGGAAAACACACCACAGACTGCAGAAGAACAATGCACTGGTTATCTCTACGACGGACACTATTCAGAAAAAAAATCTTTGACCAAAAGGAAAAAGATAAGATAAGAACTATTTTTCGAATTTTGTGCGAAACTAAATGCTTTGTTTTCACGCTTTCTCTGTTGATAAAGGGCGATTCTTCCTCATCTTGGTCATCTTGTTGATCGTTCTCCTGTTGTTGTTGGTTCTGCGTTTCGTTGTTTCCTGATAAAAATACAGACACTCTCACGGTTTTAAGAATCGTGCCATGGTTGAAAATATTTGAAATGTCAAAAATTACGAAATCATCAAGAATACCATCTGAATTCACCAAAACGCATACGTTTATTATCACGAAATGCACAGCTCCCCAAAATACAAGTTCCGGTGAGTTAATATAGATGTTTTCAGCGTGCATAAAACTCTGATTATCATTTGAAGACTTTAACAGGCATTTACAGAGATCGTGGACTTCTGATTTTATGTAGTAAACTAAAGTTGTTAATACTGTTACGATTAATATAACACGCAATGTTGCGAGGTATTTATTATTGCCTGCGAAAAGAATTCTTTTACAAAATACAGATGGACCATATGGAGACTCGGACATATAATAAAATCCTTGGCGCATTTTTCTGTCTTCTATATAAAATGCCATTTCCATTGCAAGGGGATAAAAACAGTAGGTCAATAATACAATGAAGATAACGATGTGGTTGACATATGATTTTTCTACAATAGATGTACTGTTGTCGGTGTAGCACAAGAATCGATATCCGATATTGACGGCAGATATATTACTAATGTATTCTCCCACGACGTCTTTAACAAATTTGGAATGGCATATATATCCTTTGGATGCGTCTATTCTAAAGTCGGGTTTTGTACTATTATGTACAATTTCTGAAATATATTGAGCAATGCAAGAGTCAAAATGACGCTCACATTCTTCTGTTATATTCAATATGTTTATTTTTATTTCTAACGAATCTTGTTTTGCCTTCAGCAGACCAAAACTGAAAACATCCACATCTTCAGGATAACTCAAAATATATCGGTAGTCTTTGGCAACCCACACCCATCTTTCAAATTTTTTGTTTTGTAGGAAAGTATTCATGTACGAGTGATTAAAATTTAAACTCATAAATACAATATTTTTTCCGTTTTCCATCATGTCATTAAATAATTTTTTCTCGTGTTTAATCGATAAAGAATCCTCTATGCAGGAATTAGCTGACAAACAATGACCACTGTATATATGTAATGATATACAGAAAATCAAGGAAATTGTAATGGTGAAAACCCTGCAAAAAAAGTTAAATCATTAGAACAAAACAATTTTGCAAAAGCTCTCATTGTATTTATTGGTGAGAGGAGTATTAGACACCAGCCCATGTCTTTAAAAGATAAATACATTGTACCTGTTAATCAATTTTTGATGGTTGGTCATTAATTGCATTACAAAAGCATTGTAAACAATAAAGAATATGAAAATAAAATTTGACCAAAATCTTGACTATGTCCCTTCAAGATAAGGTATTTATAATATACTTCTTATTCAATGCATTTTTTTAAACAGTGTACATAGCTAACTTTTTAGACGGTGGCTATAAATAGCCACTGTCTATTGCTACGGTCCTGACCGGAAGAGTATTTCTCACGGGGACCCTAGCGGATAACGAACGATAACTCTTGTTAGGTACATGTATGCCGTGTTATACAGACATTGTTTTATCTACGTGTCGATTTCAGTATGAGAACTAATTTTAATCTTAATAGATATTTAAAGCATTATAGCTGCTAATTATTTTGTACATACATTTAAATAATGTATGAAATTGTGTTTTATTTAAAATGAGCCGTTACCTTGTCTGCTTACGCGGTATTAATAATATAAACACGGTCAACTGCCAGTTTTGACGTTTAACTGTGTATCAGGACTGCATAAACTATATCACTGCGATAATTGGTCAAGAGATCTCACCATGATTGCTTGTTCTTTTTTATGATATAAATAATTGTCAGAAACACACTATTTAAACTGGTTTGCCATTAAGTTTTATATTTCAGCAATTATGCTTCATCGATAAAATCAGCCATTTTCAACGCATTAGTTTTAGTTGAGTAGTATTTTTTTGTTGTTGTATCTTATTCCAAAGAATTCACAACAGATACTGACAATGAATATTACATAAATTACATTTTATTGAACTTCAACCGATCATTTGGCACAGTTTCTTCTACAAGTGGGCATGTGTTTTCAAACACACAAAAAACTTTAAATTTACGATACAAATGTGTTTAATTTTCGACTGACCTGTGATTTACAATGTACCTTATTTTGTACCTCACTCAGTCTGTAGAAACATTAATTTTATTACAGGCACCTCAATATTCATCAGACAATATTTACTGCAGATGTTGACGCTTTACTTGCTGCTGACTTTCCCTCAAACACGCTAATCGACGTCGGATTGTAAAATTCACGTGCAAATCTATGGAACGTCAAATTAACATATATTCAAATATTTGTACCTATCTTCAAATAATTGTACCTATCTTCAATTCAATTGTACCTATCTTCAAATAATTGTACCTATCTTTAATTCAATTGTACCTATCTTCAAATGATTTGAAGATAGGTACAATTAATTGAAGATAGGTGCAATTATTTGAAGATAGGTACAAATATTTGAATATATGTTAATTGGGCGTTCCATACAAATCGAGTCGCCATTTTAAATGTTTATAAACTACATTTTACGATGTTTCAAAGATTTTTAGTTCAGATTTTTTTTTTTTTTTTACATATGCTGTAAAACGTCTTATGGATTTCACGGCGTGTCAGCTCGTGTATCTCTAATTTGCAGCAAACACTAGCTTTTTTGTGAGAAAAAACATGCGATACTCCATATACATTTATGGTACATTGTGAACGGTAATGTAAGATATATAATAATTTTGTTAACTAAACAGTTTCTGTCGAATTTTTTCACAATGAACTGAATAACGCAATTCGATGAGCGAAGTACAAATAGTGACTTTAATTCATATGCGCCCGTCCCTGCTAAATGTATTAGAGAATCTTTTCTTTGGTTTGGGGGCATTTTTTTTCACAAACAGATAACATTATTTACATATGTACGTAAACATCGCCCCGTTTGTTCTCAAATAATTTTTAACTCGCAAGTACAACTCTATTATGAACTTTCTTCGACATATGTTTCCAAGTGTTAGCATCATTTTGTCAACATGCATTTACAAATAGGCGGGCCTATATAAATGCGCCAGTTTGTTGCGACTCGCAATTGAAATACACACCGGTTAGAAAGTGTCATCACTTAACGCAATGCTACATCAGCCGTAGCGTATTCATCCATGCGATAAATAATGAAACATGAAGGCAAAAAAATGTGCTTCATAGATGACTGTAGAATTCTGCTGAGCTACAGAAATATAGCTTTCCGAAAATATTGCCGGGATTTGCGAACCCTAGATCTATTGTCTAGTACATGCAAAGAATAAAATCAAAGAAGATAGGTGAATAAGGCGTGTAAAATGCCCATATGAGGAATGATTAGATAAGGCAAAATCAAAATATCATTAAATCTGATACCTTTTAAAAAAATAATTAAAAACAATGTATATTTAAAGTAACATCGAGTTGTAATCTTTAAATATTTTAAATACTTGTAATATATTGATTTAAACTGGCATGTGCGTGTCAAAACCTCCTAATAGTGTAATTTTTATAACTTCAATGCATTTTCTTTCATAGAGTGGGTCTGAGCTCAATATTTTTTTTTTACAGTCTAAATGTGGTTTAATGGAATTTAAACTAACCGGTTGTACTCAACAAAAATGTGGAGAGATGACCCACTACAGTTCAAAAATGTCATTTTGTAGCTCAACAATTGAACGTTTTAGAAATATAATACAAGTCCGTAAATTCGTGGTCATAGTCTCATGTAGCATTTAAACAACGCACTTTGTTGTGAATGAAATGGCTCAGTGGTTAGAGCACCAGTCATTAGGAAACTTTATAGAACTTTTTAGGTTGTGGGTTCGATACCACTAAAACTTAAAGATTTATTATTTTTTTCTTATCTTTTTGAAAATATTTCAAACTGAATATAGTTAGAAATTACCATTTTGTAAACTTGTTTTATAACATATCAAATATATTTTATTGAAAAAATGCTAAATTTGAAATTGTATTTTACGACTAAACCAAAAGGGCAGTTGCGCCATCTTATTCCCCCATCTTCTTTATATACACAGTTGTACGGTCAGAAAAACGTGTGTTCAACTTGAATTTTGTTTGTTTGGTGTTTTTTTTTTTTTTATAAAAAACTTATTTTGTATAATTAATCAATATTTGTTGTAAGTTTACCAGAAAAGTTTAATGTAGCAAGTTTATGCAGTCCTGATACAGAGTTATGCGTGTTAAAGTGTACTGAGAAGCGATAAAATATACATGTGACTTTCCCGAATTCATTCAAATGATTTGAATAAATCTATAGCTAAATACAATAGAACGAATGTTTAAAACGTTGATTAATGAAACTGCCGCGACCGAGTGTTGTATGATATTTTTTTTAAATTTTCATTCACTTTCGTTGTGAGCAAATGGAAATAATCCACTAAAGTCGAGGATATAATATTGATTTACTCTTCTGTTTCATGATGACGTGCATTCCAAAAGCAATACCAGTTTTATCAAACAGGTTCTTGTAAACCCATTCCGTTTTCTTTACACCTAAATGTATTAACTGACCATGAGGAAAAAAAGCAAATGTGATGATCCACAAGACCGCAACTTTTTCCCCGTGAAGAAATTGAGGGAAAATGCTGTCGAGAGGGACAATTAACATACTATATGTATGCCCAAATAGTTAGTAAAAATAAGTATTTTATCATACCAAAGCTTTATTTGTTCTCGTTACTTTGAGAAATCTACAATATATTTAAAGCACAATAGTCCAATCCACACTTTTCAAAAGTTGTTCCCCTTTGCGGGGTCAACCCAAAGGTCAAAAGGGAAAAAACCAAAATTCCCCTTCTTCAAACAATCAAATATTTGGGCGTACTGTGATGAAATCGCTTTGGATTTCATTTATTCATTCAATATGTGGTGGCAACCCACATATTTAATGAGTCATTCAAACGGGGTTTTAATGTCAACTGATATAGATACAAACATATTGACAAAATATAGATACAAACTTCTATACGACAAAGACTACTGTGATAAATCTTTGAGCTTTTCCCAAAAGATGACGATCAAGAGACACAGCATTTGTAAAGTGTTGATTGAGATCACAGCTAAGATTTCCACAGAATTATCCATGTAGGAAACTCACGACCAGTTGTGCGAGTAAGCGTTAAGTATCAGTACATGTATACAGGTAAAATTGCAACATATGTTCAACATATGTTTCGAGTAACATATGTTGAACATATGTTGAACATACGTTAAACATATGAATTTTTCACAGTATGTTGAACATATGTTTGAAAAATATTGTTAACATATGTTTGAAAAATACGTTAAACATATTACAGACTCAAAACATATGTTGAACATATATTTGTGGTAATCATATGTTCAATGTTCAACGTATGTTGAACATACTTTGAACATATGTTTGTTTTAAAATCCAGCTCTATGATTGAACTTCTAATGCTATTGACATTTTTTTTAGAAATACAGTGAATAAATCATATAGTAATTGCCATGTTTACGAATGACAGAATGTAGAATATCTCAGAAAAGGTTAGGTCTGTAAATTTCTTCACACAAAGCTACAACAGCTTACTGTCTATACAGTAGTTTATTAAGACCTAACAAGTTTAATGGTAAACAAACATAAAAATGTAGATTTGAAAGATATATTAAGATCAGACGCATTTAAAAACTTGCTGTTTAAATCATCAGTTATTAATGAAAAAAGTCTTTACAATGCCACAGGGAAATTCCTAATGAATTATTTTGTGTCAACACAAATTGTACAATGATTTATATCTTCTCATTAAAATATTTTAATCAATTCAATTCATTTTTCTTTTTTTTAAATCTTTATGACTTTATCAACATTAATAGTGGTATTTTTAATACATGTTAATTGAAAAAAGTGTTTTTATTTTAGGAATGCAGTGACTAGTGGACACATCACAGATGGCATCAAACACAGTGTCAGAGATAATGAGAAGTAAGTACATAATTATAAAAATTTCTTACACTTTCAAAACTGCAGCATCATGTATATTTTTTAAACTTAAAATATTATTGTAGTAAAGTTTAGATTCAATGAATATCAAATGTTGAGTGACACTGTTTGACAGAGTATTATAATTTGTAGCAAATGGATGTTGTAGTGCAGAGGTTTGTAAGATTTCTTGGATGCAGTCTGAAGACGATGAAGTAATGAAAGATCCAGTAGCCCTTTTCACAAAAAATCTTAAGGTTTTTCGTAAGATTTCAACTTAAGAATATCTTACGAGAAATCTTAAGTGCTTTTCACGAACGCATTCGTAACAGGTTTCACTTAAGAATTTACTTACGAGTTATCCTTTCCCTAGCAACGATTTGAATTCACTTAATAATTCTAATAAAACAGAAGAAACATATAAATTAACCAACATTCTCATAAAAAAGATGCAGAACTGAAATTATATACCACTTACATCGAGTGAAATCAGTGTGGTGTAGTAGAAATCAAAATATGACGTCACAATCACAATGTGTGTTTAGTGTGACGTAGGAAAATCTTACGAGAAAAATTTGCCGTAAAAATTTTTGGAGAATTTATTTGTGTATTTTTTCAACAATAACTGCTATATAATGCGAAATAATGGTATAATGCAGCTTAAAACATTAAATTCAGCTGTTTTTCTTGTATATTTTACACAATACGATTATTCTTTACAGTTTTGAAATACTTACGAGAGGGTATGTGCTATCGTAAAGTTACGACAAATTTTACACGTAAGAATCTCATAAGATGTTTTGTGAAAATGAATAAAAACTTAAGTTTTCACTTACGATAAAAATTAATCGAAAGTTTTTTTGTGAAAAGGGCTACAGGATCCAGATATTTGTTCTGAGCTCAATGATATCTGCACTACATTTGCTATACAAGTTATGGTAATTAAATTTAAATATGTATCTGACTGTAAGATTGATGTTAAGTATAAAGTTTTCTTAGTTCTAAGTGTTGTTACTTTAGGAATGCAGTGACTACTGTACACATCACAGATGGCATCAATTAACACAGTGTCAGAGATTATAAAGAAGTAAGTATATAATTATAAACATTTCTTACACTTTTAAAACTGCAGCATGAAGTGTGTTTTTTCAACTTGTCATATTATTCTAGTAAAATCAATTATGTTCAATAAATTTTTCAAATGCACCATTTTATACATAAAATATGTAGAAAAATTAAATGAAAGGTTTTATTTACATTATTTTTATATTTTGTGTATATTATAATCAAACAAATGGATACGGAGATATGCAAATCATTTTTTAATACTAGTATATCAAATGTTGAGTGACACTTTTTTGACAGTATATTATATTTTGTAGCAGATGGATGTAGTAGTAGTACAGAGGTTTGTAAGATATCCTGGATGTGGTCTGAAGATAATGAAGTGATAAATGATCCAGGACCCAGATATTCTTCTTGAGCTCAAAGATATCTGCGCTACATTTGCTATACACGTTATGGTAATTAAATTTAAATGTGTATCTGACTGTAAGATTGATATTAAGTATAAAGTTTTCTTAGTTCTAATGATTTTTTGTAAGATTTTTAAAATCTCACTTTGTAGAAATAACACAAATATATTTAATGGTTTTCTACTTCTTAATTTGCAATATTTTAAAAGATCTGATGGTTGTATTTGCATTTGTATTAACGTTTTAGACAGAAGTTTGGACTTGACTTGACAAATGATAAACATCATATTAAAAGAAGAAGTTGGACAAAAAGTGGGATTAATGCATTGAAGGTAACGTCTCTCTCTCTCTCTCTCTCTCTCTCTCTCTCTCTCTCTCTCTCTCTCTCTCTCTCTCTCCCCAGAACTTACAAACGATGTTCGTATTCACAAAAATTTACTTTAGTAACAGAATGAAAAAACTTAACTCATGTTGTATTTGCAACTTGATCCTGATACTCTTCAATTTTTTTTAAATAATGGAGCAACTAAGGCAATTGTAAATCTATAAACCATCTAAAAAAGTTTTACATTCTTTCCATTTCTTTTTCAGAAACAATTAAAGCTGCAGTGAGTGAGAACCATTCACAGGAGAATAACAAACTTGTTTATGTGATATTTGCAAAAATAAAGGTTACATGTATTTTTATCTCGTTTTTTTTATCAGATGGCTGGAGCTGCAAAATATTGCAATTTTCAAAAGATTCAGTGTTGTGAAAACAGGATATTCAGTTGAAGATGGTAATTTAGAAAGAGAATGTCTATCAAGAATGAACTAAAAAATGAAAAATATTTAAAGGCATATTTTTAAATATGCATAAGACATATGTGATACATGTAGTGTAAATAATACTAAAGGATAAAGAAAATGAGTAAACACGAGAATGAAATTAACATATGTTCAACATACGTCTAACATATATTTATAAACATATGGTAATCATATGGTTATCAAAAACATATGTTTCATATATGTTAAACATATGATGAACATATGTTTATGACTATATGTTTAACATATGGTGCTCGTTTTTTATGGCGAACATATGTTTCAGAACATACGTTCAACATATGTTGAACATATGTTGCAATTTTACCTGTGTATGCGATACTGGCCGCGGTTTTCGACAAAAATAATTATCATACATCACTCATTGTTACATGTAATAATGCCACTTTCAAACGACGCCACCGTCTAACAGTAGTTTCAGTACTTTGATTATTAATTCATATTATATTACATGCATATTAAAGCTTGGGTAAACAAAGTTAACACAAAAACATAAGCAAATAAGTACATAAAAACCTGTAAAGAAAATACATGTAAACGTACAGCCTCAGAACTGTAACAATACGGCGAATCCTGGTTAAGTACTGTTGTAAAAAAAACAACTAGGCAACACCATGTAGAACAATAAATCTGAAGAAAGAAAGAACGATATCATCTTGAATCAATTAGAGGTCATACACTATTCAAAGATTAGTAATCGCATCAGCTATCATCAAGTCCGAAATCTTTTTCTGACGTGTTTCTAAACATTTCAAACCAGATGAAACATCTTTATTATCATGAACAGAATTGTTTTGAAGATAATTTCCTTCTACAATAGTATTCAAAGATTCCAAATCGCTTGGAATAAGACTATTTGATCCATTTGTAGTTTGGATTGTTGGTACGCATAAATCTGTCTCTTCAAAACCATTCTGATTTGTACTATCTGGTTCGGTTAAATTTGAAAAGTTTAATCTGCTTTCATTTGAACGGTTTGAAGTTCTTGAACTTTGGCTGTCTGCTTCGCCATTACTTGGACTAATCGAATTTGAAATGTTTGATCCAATTCGATGCGGACTGTTGGATTCGTTTATATTTAGATCGTCTGATTCGTCATGATGCGGCCTCATTGAACTAAACTTCCTTAATTCATTTGTATTTTGATGGCCCGATTCGCTTGAAGTTGGGTTGTGTGAATCACTTAAATATAGAATAACTGTTTCACATTCATCTTGACGCTTATATAAACACCAAGTAGGGATTTTAATGATAGTTCTTGTTGATTGCTCCGAGTTTAATGATAAACAGTCACAGCATTCACAAAAGCCCTCTTCATCAACTCGACATTGAAAGCAACCAAAAAAATAAGTACATATGTATCTCATTATCTTGCAGACAGTGCCGTCCGTTTCACACCTTTTACACAAAATGATGTATTCAGGCTGTTTCGTAAGACATAATTTTGAATCAAATCCATCATATTTTACAAGTTCTTCGATATCTTTTTTAATTTCCTCTTCTTTCATATAAACGCGACTCGTGAAGTCTGTCATAAAAAGACCTTCTATTAAACGCGGTGGCCCAAAAAAGAAAAAGAAGGTGATGACGGTAGTCAAATCCGGCTGGGCTCCGAATCTGATGTAGCCAACTTTCTGCATGGTATCATATATAATGACAAAGAATAGAGAAGAAAGCATTATCTTAAGAAATAAATAAAAACCTTCGTTTGAAACAGGGAAGTGTTTTGACACGATTTTGTCAAAATGTTTTATTGAAATACTGTTTTCTTCTTGCAATTTCAGAACTGTTTCTAAAAGAGTTTTATAAAGTTTTGTAAACTGATAAATGTAGCGAAAAATATGAAAAACCAACGATGTAGTAAAAATAACATAAATATAAGTCTGAATTGAAAATCTAGGCACTGCGAAAAGTAGGGTAAAAATAATGAACTGAATTACATAACTCATGCCATTAAAAAAGATATTGAAAGACGAAGTATATACATAGTACAAGTAAAAAATTGCAAGAGTATGGCTTGCAATGTTCCTTATGCCATTTTGTTTTTCTATATGAAGTAGTTTACATTTTTCACGAAAGATATATTTAATACAACAGTTTATTACACATAAAATCAAAGCGATTGAATATTTAACAAAGAACACATAGACAATAAAAACAACAGGACAAAGTATGCTACACAAAACTAAAAAAAAGTTTAAAATGATCTGGATTGGACATAATATGTGAAGCAGTACACAGCCATGTTTAACTAGTGATCTGCGTGAGTTAATGAATAAGATTTGAGTCCAAAACTTGTAGGAGAAAAGGAGGGATAATTTTTTAATTTTAAAAGACATTACTTTTTTTTCTTTAGAGCAATCGCGGAGGAGAAACTTTGATACAGGCACTGTTCTAAAAAAGAAATACTTATTCAGTATGTTTGTGATATCCAGCAAAATAAAATCATCAAAATCTCCATTTGAATTTAAAAGAACACACATATTTACAATTATAAAATGTATTACGCCCAAGGCAAATTCAGATGAAAAGATTTTATAAAAGTTTTCAACGTCGAGAGAACTGTTGTCGTCATTGGGCAGTTTTAAAGAACAATTGCAGGAATAATAAATCTCTGATTTAAGATAATATACCAAAGATGTTAAAAGTATTGCAATTACTAAGATGCGCAGTGTTGCTAGGTATTTATTATTTTCAAGGAAGATAAGACGCTTACAGATAATCGAGGGACTGTAAGGTGAATCAGACATGTAATATTTTCCATCGTCAGCTTTCCTGTCTTCCACATAGAATGCCATTTCCATGAAGATCGGGTAGAACGAATACATGCAAAGTATGATACAAATGACGATGTAGATGACATATGACTTTCCAATGAACACGCTTTCGTTGTTTTCTGTGTAACACCAAACCGGAAATCCTATTTTAACGCCAGAAATATCACTGATGAAGTCCTCAAATTTGTTCCTCTCGAGTTTTGCAAAACATAGATGTCCTTTGGGTGTCTCTTGGATAGTGTCAGTAGTTGTATTACTTCCTTCTCTGACATGTGAAAAATGATGGAGCAAATACTGACCAACGTTGAATTTACAGCCTTCGGTAAGATTTGCAACGCTAATTTTAACAGTAAGGAATTCTTTCTTTGCTTTTAAAAGTCCAAAACTGAAAACATCAACATCCTGTGAGTAGCTAAGGATATATTGATAAGCTTCTGTTATCCATATCCACTGCTTTGACATGTCCTCATGAGGAATTAAATTATAGGAAGAGTTATCAAAGAATAGATTCAGAAATATAATATTTTTTCCGTTTTGTACGAGGTCAGCAAAAGTCTTTAACTCGTGTTTCAATGATAGTGAATTTTCGATGCAGGAATTATTGTTCGATAGAGCAACACCTCTGCATACGAAGGCAGTACAGAAAAGAAACCATACCGTTCTGGAAGGATTCCTGTAATTAGATAATTAATGATTTAGCACTCTACAAAAAGACAAGTGCATATCACTTTAATGTGATATAATATGTTATTTTTTCGTGTGCCTGTGTTGGCCTTCATACGCAAGACATACTCATTAGGAAGAACAAAGTTTTTGTAAAGTTTTCAAAGTTTTTTGTTCCAATTCGATTTCCTCCTTCTCTTTAAACTGTGTAAAATGTCAAATTAAGTACATATTACATAAAGATATTTACACATCCACGATTATTTAATACAAAGACAACAAACTCTTTAATATAGAAATAAAAAGTTGCCCACAGGCCGTGGCGGTCACATCCGTACCTTTGCCCGTGGATGGATCTGACAGGGAGTCTCATGTTTACATTTAAAGCTTCATTTTTGGAGTCTAAATCCTTATCCAAAACTGATTGAATAGGTACCCTTGCTTTTATTATTTGCAATTGGCGTTTGCTAACATCCATTTATAATTGCAAGAGTCCGAGGAATCTAAGGTTATCTTTAAACTATATCTAGGGACCAATTGCAATTATTAAAACCTTTGGTAAAAAGAGACCCGCAGGCCACTTGTCAATGAATAACATGAAAGTTTGCAATCGAGAATGTTGTACAATTTTATATCCTTGCTTATTTTGCCCTTTCTAATCCTAAAAGAATTAATAGCTTTGTGGAATTAGCAACTATGCACAATCAGTTATAAATCACGAAGAAGAGGACATTATTGTCATAATAAAAATACATTTAGTTTATCTATATCTCGAAATATATCTTTATCTCGACTATAAAACTACTAAAGAAGGGATGAAAATATTGTAATTTGTTTTTAAATTTTTCTGTGTGGCTATATTTTGACCCGGGGATTATGAATTTACGTAGAGGGCTTTGTGAAAATCGTAACCGTGCATTTAGTTTATTCCTCCTGCTCTGGAAGTGGAGATTTTTTTTTGCCATTAAATTTTATTGACAAAGACAGTAGAAAAGGATACACAGGATAGAAGTACACATATCTCAGAATGTAACAGATTGTCTCTTAAAGTATAAAGTATAAAAAATATACATGTAATGTAGACATAAATCACATATACTATATATTACACATATAACTTGTTTACAAGTTACATTTAAAAAAAAATCATTTTTTTTTACTATATTAGCCATATTGGCCCAGCCTTGGGGCCCGACCCCCTGATTAAAAGGCCAAGAATTTCACATTCTAGGTAGAGAGTTTCACGCACATAATAACTATGCATTTAATTATTTATCTTTGCAAAATTTTCTTACACGTAATATTTGGTAAATATTGTAAACATTTTAAAATTTGAAAGGAGTGAAAGTATTTTTATTACGATGTACTTTAATACATGTAAACATTAATATCGACAGATGTCAAATACCACCTTTAACAAACTTGAATTTACTTCAACTTTTGAGAAACTGATTTGTAAAAAATACCACTAAGGTTTTATAATAACTTCAAGTTTTCTCCTCACAAAATAGAGCTTAACCTATTATTTTAACAACATTAATCCCTTTCATTCAAGGGTGCTTTGTACCAAAATTAGTTGGAGTTGGCCCAGTAGCTGTGAAAAAGAAATTGAAATTGTAAAACGCTTAAAGACGTTGGAGTTGGAGTTGGCCCAGTAGCTGTGAAAAATAAATTGAAATTGTAAAACGCTTAAAGACGTTGAAGTTGGAGTTGGCCCACTAGCTGTGAAAAAGAAATTGAAATTGCAAAATGCTTAAAGACGTTGGAGTTGGAGTTGGCCTAGTAGCTGTGAAAAATAAATTGAAATTGTAAAACGCTTAAAGACGTTGAAGTTGGAGCTGGAGTTGGCCCAGTAGCTGTGAAAAAGAAATTGAAATTGTAAAACGAATAAAGACGTTGGAGTTGGAGTTGGCCCAGTAGCTGTGAAAAATAAATTGAAATTGTAAAACGCTTAAAGACCTTGGAGTTGGAGTTGGCCCAGTAGCTGTGAAAAATAAATTGAAATTGCAAAATGCTTCAAGACGTTGGAGTTGGAGTTGGCCCAGTAGCTGTGAAAAAGAAATTGAAATTGTAAAACGCTTAAAGACGTTGAAGTTGGAGTTGGAGTTGGCCCAGTAGCTGTGAAAAAGAAATTGAAATTGTAAAACGAATAAAGACGTTGGAGTTGGAGTTGGCCCAGTAGCTGTGAAAAATAAATTGAAATTGTAAAACGCTTAAAGACGTTGAAGTTGGAGTTCGAGTTGGCTCAGTAGCTGTGAAAAAGAAATTGAAATTGTAAAACGCTTAAAGACCTTGGAGTTGGAGTTGGAGTTGGCCCAGTAGCTGTGAAAAAGAAATTGAAATTGTAAAACGCTTAAAGACCTTGGAGTTGGAGTTGGAGTTGGCCCAGTAGCTGTGAAAAATAAATTGAAATTGTAAAACGCTTAAAGACGGACGGACGGACAGACAGACGGTCAGACAGACGCCGGAAAACAGGTGATTAGAAAAGCAGTCTGATTAGATTCTCTCCTGGTAGATCACCACATTATATTTGGGGCGGATCAAAAATCTAATTTTAATTAGATTGTTAGGAAAGCTCACCTGAGCTTTCAACTGTCAACTCATGTTAACTAAGAATGTTGCATCTGTTTAAAATTTCGTACAGCTTTTTGATTGGCTTCAGTAAATGAAATCAATTCTTCATTAAATGTTTACATGTTTAAGAAATTCAGAACTCAAGATTATAAAAAAAGAGTACTGAATCAAAGAGTTACAGTCCCTCAAAAGATGTTTTTTGAATTTTAAAACTTCTGTCATATATTGTAGCTTCGGTTATGTATAGTGATCCTTATTCTGGTAAAAACTCATTATATAAATCTCTTTTAATAACGAGACATCAACCCCATTCACTTTTAAGGCGGGTGTGCAACGCGAACAGTCATTTATCAATTACGCAAAACAATACAAAGTCGATTCCTAAAGTTTAATTTACTTACATCATTGAACGTGGAGTAGTTCATAGCACTTTCTTCTTCTTAATCTCTGTTTTTCCACCAGTTAAATTTAACCTTAAAATCTAAAGACGTGCCGTTGAATTTACCGATCAAATTTTAATTCGATCGATCGTGATGCACAAATAGGCATATTTAAAAACCTTTAAAAAAGTTAGAAATGAAAAAAAAAATCTTTTCAACTTTTTAAAGGCGTATATATTTACTTAATACACATCTTGCTTTTATGAATTTCAAAATTTCAAAAGCTATAGAATATTTTACTAGTAATTGGAGCCATGTTCATGAATAAGTTAAAAATAGCAAATACCTACATACTTAAGCCCAGAACTTATAATTACATAACTACGAGAACCCGTTGAGCCCATTCCTATTAGGTAAAAACGATTTTTTTTTTTATAAATTAACGCGTACCTTTAGCGATTTAGTGCGGAATCTTTATGCAAAATGTAAAACATTAACGATATTGCTCCGAAATTCCGCGAATAAAATTAAAATTTGTGACAGATCACAACATTTTCGCGAAAAACGGAACACTTTAGAAATTTAAGGCGCATTGTTTACGACAACGCCGCCGACGCAAACGACGACAGACAACGGACAAATTTTGATCAGAAAAGCTCACTTAAGCTTTCAGCTCAGGTGAGCTAAAAAACCCAGATCGAATTGAAAACGAAACACCTTTAAAGTCCTATGTAATGAGATGCATGTAATTAAATTGAGAATCAAACAGCTTTTGAAAAATCAGAAATATAACAAATTAAAGCCATGTTTAATGTATGTGAGGTTTAAAACTGTTCGCTAATTTAAAAAAAAAAATGCCTCCACTCCTTTAGGTGACGGAGGTCAGAGTCAAGCAATATGGAGGATATTTAAGGAGTGTAATCTTAAACCTTTAGTGTCCTCAACAAAGGGGGCCCTGGGACATATGCTGGGGGCAGCAGGATGTGTGGAAGCAGCCATTACTGTTTTATCCTGTCACTCAGAAGGAGCCCCGCCCACTCTCAATCTGCACCAACCAGACACTGGAGTGGAACTCAATTATGTCCCATTGGTATCCCGGAAATGGAATGCTAATGTAAGAACAGCTTTAACTAATTCATTTGGATTTAGTGAACAAATGGAACACCATGCCTGAAGTCTTTTGATAGTAATCCCATCTTATATTACAATGTATGACATATTGGTATTTTTGCATAAATTAACAAAATGACATTTGTTAACCTATTATAAAATCAAAGATCAGATGAAATTTATTGGTATTTCATATACATTGTACTTGTATCAACACGTTAAAATTTTCAGACATTATCGTCATTCCTTACTCGATCTTCAGGCAGTTTTAACTAAGTGAAGAGCAAGGGTTAAGAAAAAATCTCACACTGCTTTCTCACACTGAACAAGCCAGTCTCATACTAGTTATGAGTCGAGAATATTTTTTTGCATTAAATGGTACATATTTTATTATAAGATGCAATATTTTATCATACAATATGTTTTATTATGTTATATAGAGTATTATATAATGTTGTCTCATTTATTACAATATTTCATTAATCATAATATAAAATACACTATTCATATGTTTTATCATTTCGTTTTCTTCATTCAATAAGCATAATCATAGCAAGCAGGTTGTATTAATTACTTTAACAAAGACATTTTCCCCAACATTCAAACTTGCTTAACTACTGAGAATGTTTAACCTGCTCTAGCATTACATTATCCATGTATGTCTGATTGGACCAGCAATGACAAGCAATACTCTATATAACAAGCTCTAGTATTCTAACTCAAATACAATTTAAATAATAGATATCAAACTCGATATATAAAGTTAGTTCCGTACTTCGTAAACAGAGCTATGCAACTGTGAATAAGCTAAAACTGGTATTTAACAAGATACAGGACCTACTAAAAAAATTGAATCAATTCCAAAATACAAAATAACTATGTATCAGACTTAGTTGTTAATGTATCTAGTGCATAAGTATCACATTGTGCTTTTAATATTCAACTTTGGTAAAGATAGGACCGGTATGAACATAAATATGACCATTAAAAGACACCTGCTCTAACCATCTACAGGATCAAAAAC
Organism: Magallana gigas; assembly: GCF_902806645.1. Lineage (NCBI taxonomy): Eukaryota > Metazoa > Mollusca > Bivalvia > Ostreida > Ostreidae > Magallana > Magallana gigas. Next base: position 5,066,350 of record NC_047564.1, on the reverse strand, counting down.
TAAAACAAGCAAACTTATCAATGCCTAAGGAATTCTTTGTAGAAGTGTAAAAAAAAAATGAAAATTAATTTTTATGGATTTTTAAGAATCGTGTTTTCTACAAAGTAACACGTATATTAAAGTAACAACCGAAGATATCGTGATCCTACACACTAAAAACATCTAAAATTATCAAGTGCATTATATCCGAGGATATATCATCCGTCAACGTTTTGTGAGGATACTATCACTAACAACTTAGATATCGAAATCAAAGGGAACCTGCTCCATAAAAAACTTGATCTCCTCCAGTATTCGAAACGTTTAATTTGGTCAGATTAAATATATAAGCATGCTTAGTTCTTGAGTATTACATGATGCATCACCCTTCTACGTTTTGTGAAAAAAGGACCGGTAATAACTTTGAGATAAGGCCATAAATGGACAAATGCTACAAAAACTTTAACATGCCCAAAGTGCCATTGTTTAGTTATTTAGAACAATAAAAACACTCAAAAAAGTGTTTCTTCGCTACCAGTTGAGTTTGGCTGGTCTTTAAATATTATAAATTTTTATTGCTAGGAATGGGTTAATGTCTCCATGTTCAACAAAGTTTTCAACTTTGTTGTCGGTTCCATTTAAATTTTGGATCGAGTTTCAGCTTCTTTACCATCTTTGTCAGTTTCTATAAGTTTTGTAGATTCAGTTTTATCCCGTCTTTATTTTCAGTCTCCTTAAATTCTTTAGATGCAGTGTCATTTTCATCTATATTTACAGTTTTAAATTTTTTTTATTTAGCTTGAGTATCATAACATTGACATCTTCCTACTTCCTTTAATTAACTGGAGGCCAAATGTATGACTTTAGCTTTCCCTTCTTCGTTTCGGTGAGCTTAAGAAGACTGATTCAAAACTCATTAATGAAAGATATGTTTTAAACACAAACACGCCGTCCCACCTGTGTGTATGCCAAAAACTTATCATCTTTGGGTTGTATTCGACGTGTCATTTAGGAGAACAATACATTCACTCATAAACGTGTTTCATCTCCGTCATCCGAGTTTTTTCCATTTTCATTGCTAGCAATAGTAGGGTCTATGTCACTAAGTTTAACACTGTTTTTGTTGTCATTATCTTCCTTTTCTAATGGTTTAGATTGTATCCCGTCTTTTTGTTCAAATTCACTAGGTATTTCGGCTTTAGTTTCTTCTCCGTTTTTATCTTCTGTTTTAAAAGGTTCTTTAGCTTCAGTGTTTCGTCCGTCTTTAGCTTCTCTTTCAGAATCTTTTTTAGCCTTTGTCTCCTCGTCTTTATCTTCAGTTTTAAAAGGATGTTTAGTGTCGGTGTTTCCTTTGTTTTTATCTTTAGTTTCAACGAGGTCTTGGCTTTTACATTCTACTCCGTCGTTTCTTTCAAGTTTTTCTACTTCAGTGTTTTCTCCGTCTTCATTTCCAGGCTTAGAAGGTTTTTCAGCTTCAATGTTTCCTCCGTTCCCAGTTTCAATGTTTACGTAAGTATTATTATCCTCAGCTTTTCTATCAGTTTGTATATTTTCTTCAGCTTCAGTGTTTTCCCCGTCGTTATTTTCACTTTCCAAAGGTGCTTTAAGTATAGTTCTATCAACGTCTTTATCGTCAGGGTTTTTCGCTTTAGTTTCATGTTCAATGCAAACACAGGGTATTTTCAACAGAGTAAGTTTAACATTATCATCTTCAGAGTTGTTCACTATGGCACAATATTCACAATATCCTTTATCATCGAATGGACAATTGCAACAGCCACAGCAAAACATGCATAACCATCGCAAGCAGAAGCACTTTGGATTATATTCACAACACTTCTCAAGATGTAATTTTGTATTGTTGGTTGGCACTCTTTTTGAATCACCAGGCTTTACCCTTTCCCAAAGATTAATTAAGTAAGCTATACAAGGAAGGTCATTTTCTGATTCGGTAAAAACCAGCGAACAACTATTCTCGATTGTTTTATTGTCTGCAGTGTTGTTTATTGGCGTTAATTTTTTTAATTCTTCTTTAATTTCCTTTTCCTTCATGTGAACACGACTTGTAAAGTCCGTCATTAACAAAGCCTCTACAAGACGTGGGGGTCCAAATAAAAATATCAAGGAAATGACTGTAGTCAAATCTGGTTGTGCTCCGAATCTTATATACCCAACCGTCTCCATGGTGTCATATATTATGGCAAAAAATAAGCATGAAAGAATTATCTTCACAAACAAGTAAACTATTTCATTAGAAAGAGGAAAATGTTTTGCTACAACTTCGTCAAAATGTTCGATTTGAATACTTGTTTCATCTTGCATTTCAAGGATTTTCTCCAAAAGGCTTTTATAAAGGTCTATGAATTGAAAAACAAATCGAGAGATATAGATTACAACAGATGTGAAAAAAATAATATAGATATAAGATTGAATTGAAAAATGGGGCACAGCTAAAAAAAGTGTGAAAATAAAGAATTGTATTACATAGCTAATACCATAAAAGAATATATTAAATGCGTACTTATAAGTCAAAAATAGATAGGTGATAGTAATGGTGTGGGACACACTTTGTAAAATGAAACCAATTAATGCATTCTTATTACCTTTACAGCAGAAAATTTTTTTATGGAATAGATTTCCAATAACTACATTAATATATTTAGTAAACAGAACGTAAACAGTGAAGACTACAGGACAAAACGTACTTCCTAATACGAGGATAAAGTTAACAGGGAAAAATAAAGCAGAATGTAGCCGAACAATTATATGTAAGTATTTAGGTTTTTTGTCGGCATAATGATTAGAACCAAAAGAATTAATAAAAAATACCTTTGACCAAAAGGAATAAGATAGACAAAGAAATATTTTTCTAATTTTATGTGAAACTATTCTTTTGCTTTGCTGTTGGTGATGCGATTCGTCTTGATTATCTTGCTGTTGTTCTTGGTTATTTTGTATTTGATTTTGATATTCGTCGTTATTTGATAAAAATAAAGAAACGTTGACATTTTTCAGAAGTGTACCGTTATTGCAAATATTTGTTAAGTCAAAAATTATAAAGTCATCAAGACTACCATCAGAATTAACTAAAACACATATGTTCACTAGAACAAAATGCAACGCCCCCCAAACTACAAGTTCCGGAGAGCTAATATAGATGTTTTCAGCATGCTGAAAACTCTGATTATCATTTGACGACTTTAATGAGCAATTACAATGGTCATGGACTTCGGATTTAATGTAATAAACTAGAGTTGTTAAACCTATAACCATTAATATAACGCGCAGTGTTGCAAGGTATTTATTATTGCCAGAGAAAAGAATTCGTTTACAAAACACAGATGGACTGTAAGGAGACTCAGAAAAATAATAAAAACCTTGACGTATTTTTCTATCTTCTATGTAAAACGACATTTCCATTGCAAGTGGATAAAAACAGTAAGTGAAAAGTATGATAGAGATAACAATGTAGTTTACATATGACTTATCGATAGCCGTGGTTGTATTAATGTTGTTGCCCGAGTAACATAAGAATGGATATCCAAGCTTAACGGCGGATATATCACTGATGTATTTTTTTAGGTCGTCCTCTTCAACTTTTGAATGGCATATGTATCCTTCAGATGTGTCAATGACGTTGTCCGAGACTGAACGGTTTCTCTGTACAACCATTGAAATATGTTGAGCCAAGTAGGAATTGAAATGGAGCTTACAAGCTTCAGTAAGATTTCCAATGTTTATTACTACTTCTATAGAATCTTGTTTTGATTTCAGTAGACCAAAGCTAAAGACATCCACATCTTCAGGATAACTCAAAACATATCGATAGTCATTAGCAATCCACACCCATCTTTCTAATTTTTTGCTTTCCGTGAATTCATCAGAATATGATCCATTAAAAGTCAAATTCATGAATATCAGATTTTTCCCTTTTTGCACAAGGTTGTCAAATGCTTTTTGCTCGTGTTTAAGTGATAATGAATTCGTGATACAAAAATTGGCCGAAAGAGCGAAAGAACTGCATATAATTAATGTACTGAATCCCAGAAAAAACGTACCGGAAGAAACCCTGTAACAAATGCAAAAATTAAGTTCAAAAAACCCTATAACAAAAAAAAATCAGACTAGGATGAATGAAAATCTTTTTAAACGTCTTCCTACTCAGCTGCTTTAACATTTGGTTGGACATCAGTGCTATACAACTATATTTCAATATTATCATCTTTAGTGTTTATTCAATTCTAATCGTATTATGTTCATGTTTTATATATATTTTTTTATCTTTTAGGTAATTTCTATATATTTACATCCACTGAGTATGATTCCCTCTACTTCTTACAAAAATGGATTGTAATTCACAGCTGTATAGAAATAGACAGGGCTGAAATTTACACGACCCAGTTCTAACCTGGTTTATCGATTAGTCAAACCTACGCAATATAAAAATGATGATGTCATACTTTAATTCCAATATTTGACGATTTTGCTATTTCTTTTATCTAACGTACTAGTGAACATTAATAATAATAATTTCTTTTTAATTATTTTTTTACGATTGATTCTTTAAGTTGTTTAAAGAAAGATGTAAATATAAACAATAAAAAGCTTTTCTGAAGATTAATTCAGATTTTGAAGGTATCGATCATTGCAGAAATAATTTGCATAAACCGCGGCGTTACCCCGAAGCAAAAGTTACACAAATATTTATTTGACCCCCCAAAAAACTGAATTTTATAACAAAAACAGCGAATCATTTTTTTGTTACACTCTATCAATTAAACATCTGAAATAACAAGCCGTATTAAATAGTTTACTAAGATATGAACTTGATTGGTCATGTGTTCAAATAAAATTCCGATAACTTGAATGCCCAAAAATTTTAGTTTAAATCGTATAAAAATGGTTGCTAAGCGTGTTACCTGGTATATCAATAAAAGGAGTAACGTCAAAAACGTTTGGCGTTATATATTAGAATTTTATACAGGTCAAAAGGCCTTACTTTTGATGTATATGGGGATATTAATACGGAATAGTCACGTGATCAATTCCCCAAAAAGCGACGCAAAAGTGGAGATGAATTTTGATACATCAAATCACATCAAAAATTTTGAAGTGTAATGTAATTCAACAATGCTTACTTTAACTTCTGAAATGCATGTACTTACATCATAAAAATTTATAGCAGTACAATTTTATGTTCCAAGTATTCTCCGTCCAACCAAAATTGAATCCAAAACTCTAAATGATTATTTTAGAGACACTCTACTGTTTATATAATCGAACAAGTTTGGTCTTCTTGCTCAATCAGACATTATAAAAGAAAATCGAAAGATCTCTTTACTAACATAGTGCAAACTGATCGATTGAAACGCCCATTGTCAAAGTTTCAAAAGCATATATTTCCAAAATTCACATTTTGCCTTTCATACATTGTAGAGAGGGTGCATTGAGAAGGACTTTGGTCTAGAACTATGGATTAGATAATACATGCAATATTGCTGTAATAAAGTAATTAATTATGCTAAAACCAATCAATCTTTGAAGTCTTTAACGTTATTGCTATAAGCCTATAAACGGGGACAATTGAACTCCTAGATTTTTGAAAATTAAGATATATAATAAGGGATCTAAAATATATATAATAAATATAACTTTCTAACAGAGTACATGTAGATGGGTTTTTTTTTCTACATGTATGCTTAGTGTGTATATATGTATATAAGCAGTATTTAAATGTTTTGAAAATTAAAGACCTTTTAATCAATAGTATAAAACCAATAGAATAAATATTTGTACAAACGCGTGTGACAAGAAAACGATATAATTAAAGGTGTTGAACCGCGGATGAGAAAAATCAAATATGTACCATATCATTGGCAATACACTACTCGTCTCATGTTAGCGTCTAATTGTTAAAGGAAATTGATTTTATTTAAGAGGTGCCAACTCAAAGACTGCTCGGCGACGTCCTTGAAGTTCTCGTTACATATAAGCTACCAAAAGATTTAAGGTTTTTAAAATCAATATATTCTTCACGGTGTCATTTAAACAGCTGAACTGTTTTTCTTCAACAATTTATCGTTTTGTACATAAACCATATCCGTTATCAAATATTTTCCTTTGTTTGTTCTCACTTATATTTTGTTGTTACTATCACTCTTTGTCAAATGGACTGTTTAAGGAAAGGTCTCAAATAGGCAGATTACCTGCTGTTGTTGCTTAATCCTTATCGTGTAATATTTTAGATAATAAAATATTGTTTTAAGTTAATTCTATAGACAGTTACAATGAAGTTTTAGTTGTGTTTATTTAAGCATTGAATCATTATTTTTTTTGAAAGATGTGGTCTCATAACTGCAACGGTGTGTGCATACAAATTGAATAACGCGGTATGAAAATTTGTTTGTACACACCGTTGCAGTTATGAAACCACATCTTTCAAAAAATATTGATTCAATGCTTATATTTACGTTTTTTAACATTCATTCTCTTTCCGAAAGCAAGACTTATTTTTTAAGATCTCTGCCTTATTCAACGAGTAGTGTGCAATTAACGGAAGAGCCATTGGAAAAGCCGAATCATGCGGACAAAAATAGTGCACAGAGATTTGATATAACTTAATAGAGAATTTTATTTTTCATTCTGTAATTTGATGAATTTACTTTTGGTATACTATCAAATTAATAATTTGAATTCAGTTTACTGTTAAAATATGTTTACATCAAGAAATATTAATCAGCGTAAGTATAATATCAGGTCGTGATCTGGCTTGAAGTCGCGAGGAGAGTCAGTCATGTTCTTCGAGAAATACTTGAGGAAGACTGTATTCATATGCACCAGATTTGGTGATTTGGTTTCCTGTGTTATGCGTAAATATCACTCAAATAAATCAATGCAATTTGATACGGGAAAGAAAGTTAATGTAAATATAATCACATATAGAACTATACAAAGTACTGTTTAATTATATACTAATTCCGACAAAATAGGATCTACGAGGGTCAATCAAAAATACGAAGATTTCTGCCATTACTATATTACTTACGTCATATTATAACTAAATCTGGTAGACAAAATTTAGCAATGGTTTCAACCATTTTGAAATCAAAACATTTAATTTATTTCTTTGTTTCTAAAAATTATTTAGAATCTTATTCTGCACAAATGAGGTCACGGCGCACGGTCAAAATTTGAAACGAAAAAAGTTAAATCTCTGTAAATATTTGGTTAAATAAATAAGTAACATCATAAGACGTTCAGCGTTTTCCTTACTGTAAACTAAGTGACACACGGTAACAAATGAAAACTTTGAAGATCTAACTTCTGATATTTTTTAGCAAATGTGACCAAATAAGATGTTAATTCAAACAGTTCCGTTTTAAATAGCCAGGCGATAGGCACCAGAGTTTAAGCGTGATATAAAGATGGTATACTTCTATAAACTGTGCGTGCGTCATCTTGACGTCATGTTTTTAACGTGTATTTGTACTTATAAGACATGCTATTCATACAGATCTTGAAATGTACAAAAGGTTAAGGAGTTTAAAAAGCCATCGATTGTTTTTACATATAGCAAAAACAGCAACAAAAGTACATTAAACAAGAAGAAACTTACTCGAAGACGGAGTAACGGTTTTGGAAAATTTCGATTTACAAATTAACTGTTTGACGTTGAAACCGATGTGTAGTAAAGTCATGCACTTACATGTAGAGCCTACCACAAACCAGATATTAGAATAGTTCATATCTATAATTTAAACCGACAGCACTGGTTAAGTATTATTTCTGTAATGTCAGCATCTTTATATTCAGCACGAATTGCAAAAGAAGGCATTACTCTTATTGTTTAAAAGCACCTTGAAATCCGTGTATATTGATGAAATATGCAAAATAAATGCCTATGAAATTAATGTAATCCCATTGTTGAGCAAAATAGAATTAAGAAAAACAAGAGGCCCATGGGCCAAATCGCTCACCTGAACGACAGTTCCTCGTAACATTCTATTTCGTAGCATATGCTATTTCTATTTTAAATTTTAAATCCCTTCTAGGGCCCTAGTATTATTCCGTGGTTTTTGGTTGGCTCTAACAATTTAGAATCAACAGTATCTTAGGATGATTGCATAGTAATCTCACAAACTGTACCTTTGTAGTTCTCGAAAAGATATTTTTTTTCCATAATATATATTTTTTTGTTAAACTTTGAACCGCTCCTGTGACCCCAGTACTAGTCCGGTGGTCACGCCTTTATTGATTACAGTAATTAAGGACGCTTGCATAGTTATCTCACAAACTGAAGCATTGTAGTTCTTGAGAAGGTTTTTAAACATTATATCTATATATGTTAAACTTCACCTCAGGCCCCAATTTTTTATCTATATATATACAAACTTTCTGAAACATTGGCATTTCTGGTGCAGTTGTTCTTGAGAAGATTATTAAACATTTTTTCTACATATTTCTATGTAAAACTTTAATTAAACCCCGCCTTGGGCCCCAGTTTTGGTCCAAGCGTCACAATTTTTACAATATATATATATATATATATATATATATATATATATATATATATATATATATAAAGTCTCTTTTTCAATAAACACCGACTGATGAAGACCGGTAACACGGTCGAAATATTCTGAAACAGTGTTTTAAAAGTTTTTATATATATATATATATATATATATATATATATATATATATATATATATAAGAAATAAACAACGTTATTTAGTGAACATGGCGTTATGAATAGCAATTGCTCTGTTGGCATATTCCACGCTAGCGCATCATGGAAAATATGCCAGCAGAGCAGTTGCTATTCATAACGCCATGTTCACTAAATAATCGTTGTTTATTACTTATATTTGCATTTTACCACTCGCAAATACCCTGTATTAGCCTAGACATTGACATTTAGCCATTACATCAAAAATAAACATTCAGACTGTAATGTATCTTTTTAATTCACATAGATTTGTTAACAGAATCAATGATATGTTATAACAGTAATTCCTTTAAAATGTTATAAAAAACATGTTTTAATATTACATGTAAATACGTCAATTTTAATGGAATTGGAGAAAAACACATGATGTATCGTATAGTGGTTTAAATCTATAACGTCATGGAAAAGTATATAATTATAACTTTACACCTTTATGACGTCATAGTATACTGACAGAGCAATTGCGATTATAGAGAAATAATTGCAGCTCCTCCGTATGGGCTTACAGTGGGAAAGAACAATGGAAATGCAAATATATATATATATATATATATATATATATATATATATATATATATATATATATATACACACACAAAATTTTGTGTAAATATTGGCATTTCTGGTGCAGTGGTTCTTGAGAATATTTTTAAACATTTTTCCTACATATTTCTATGTAAAACTTTCAACCCCACCTTGGGCCACAGTTTTGGTCCGAGAGTCACAATTTTTACTATTTAGAATCTTCACTATATAAACAAGCTTTTGTGTATATATTGGCATTTCTGGTGCAGTGGTTCCTAAGAACAAGATTTTAAAGACACACACCCTATACTCACTGTTTTGCAATTACCTTTAGAAAAGGTTACGCCCTTTATTTTATAAATTTAAAATCCTCTTCCCATATAGATGCTTTGTACCAAGTATGGTTATATTTGACCCAGTGGTTTCAGAGAAGAGGTCAAAAATGTGAAAAGTTTACAGACGGACGGACGCCTGACAACAGGTGATCAGAAAAGGTCACCTGAATTTTCGGTTCAGGTAAGCTAAATAGGCATAGTATTACATAAATAAAAATATTTCAATCAACAGAAAAAAAATCGGGTGATACAGCTGTTTAATTAAACAGATGGTATTAAATCATAAATTAGAAAATATCAATAACAAAAAAATATGCAAATTTCTGATATATGTACAATTCAACTGCAAAACGAATGTCCAACTTGAAAACTGTAAAAGACAATCATACAATGGGGCATCCTTTTAGCAGCCACTAGGCCAGCATTTTCACGTTTTTAATAACTGGATTTTTCCTTCAGAAAACCGGATTAAAAATTCATCAAATCTTTGTTCGAACAGAAAGGATTTTCAAATTGTTTTTTTCTTAAAACATAACCCAGTGTATTCAGCCAATCAAATGTCCAAATTTCTCGCCAAGAATAATATAAATTTTTTTTACTGTTTTACTGCAACTGGTTGAATCAATAAAAAACAGGGTTTAAAAGACAACTTTTTTTTATTCATAACAGTGTAAATGAATTTAACCAAAATGACTAAGACTTTACAATTGATTGAGACTTCAGCCCTCTGATAAGTTGAATGAAAAAATCGATAAAACATGAATCAAAACATGTCAAAAAAGTTGGATGTTTTTAAAATATACAATTCCTAAGGTGTTTCTTTTAAAAACTGTTTACAAACTAAGGCTGTCTACAGTTAATTCTATATTTAACATGAACAATGTTGGGAAAAATTGTTGTTTAAAAAAATCGAAGAGATCATTATTTTTTTTAATTTTTTCCAGTTTGGTTTAACTTTCTGCAATAAAAACACTGCAATCTGTAGAAATACGACATTAATTGGACACATTATGGATATTACATCGAATGATTAATGAAATTATCTTTAAAACTGACAGGAAAGATAATTTTACCAGTTAGTTTTACATGTAGCTTATGTACTTGTCACATTTGTATTAATATAAATGAATAAAATTCACTTACATGAAAATATTTTAATTTTACTCTAGATTTGTTATTTTGAAGTTGATGTTAAATGTAGAATTAACTTTGGGCAGCCTATAAGTTATCATTGAAATTTGATACAAAATGTGTAGAACAAACAATTTGTTGTGAGATCTATATATACTAACAGCATTCAAAGGCAAAATCCTTAAAAAAATAATTAAAATTCAGCTGGGTTGCCATTGTGGCACCAACATAAAAATCAGGTATGCATTGATCCTAAAGGGAAAAATACTCATCTTGAAGATACTTGCATATATCCCTTGAGTTGTATATGTAAATGTCATTTGGAAATTCTCAACAACAAAAACTTCTTTCATAAATACACGCTTGGTTTAACAGCACTTTTTGTGATGTCATTCAATAGTTTTTTGCAATTGAAAAATTCACCTTTGGCAGTATTTTGAATACTATATATCTAATACACTTCAGTATGAAAAAATCCCATGAACAGTTTGCTCTCAATGGGCCCTAAATCGATTTTTTAAATAGAACTTTATTTGACATTTACCATAAACATAAAAATCTGTAGATCACCAATATTTACAATATGAGTGAATTCAACCACTAAGAAAATCTAAGGAAGATAAGTTGAAACTGACCTAAGGATTAAATAACAAACAGCAGTGAAACAAAAGAGGCTGTAATTAAAACCTTGTGAAAAAATATAATTAAGAATTAAGGTATATCATAGCACTTTTATCTGGGGAGGGGGGTTGTCAAAATGATCCCTTAGTATGTGAATTTTAAGAGACAATGAATCAACACTGCATAAAAACTCATTCAAAATACCAAATAATAACTCCATTTTCTCGTAGCAAACCTATAAACTAAAATAAAAAACCAGATCTGACTGAAATAAACCTTTTAGAGTCCTAGTTAATGAGATGCATGCAACTAAATTGAGATTCAGCTTTTGCAAAAATCACAGTAGTATAATAATCTCTTTAAAAAAACATCTTAAAGATTAAGTATATCATAAAATGCACCATTCAATCCCCAATATACAATGCACCATATAATGGTGAAGAAGACAGCAGTATTATGCATGGAATGACTGACCCATCAAGTAGATCACTAACGCACACTGAAAGGATTTACATTAAGATAGAGGACCTCTTTGTTTACATTGATAAAACAAAATGTAAATTTAGTTCTTTTTTTATACAAGGTCACTGTTCACAGATGAAACATTTTTGAGATTGGACACATGGATCACCTTTGACCTGGTCTCCTTATCACACTCTAGAAGACATATTCCCCCGCACAGCCGCATGTTTCTTAGGCAGAAATCTTCATTGGATTGTATCGGAGCTCCCCACTCTTTAACCTTCTCCGTAGTTCTTGCCACAGCAGCCTCTTTTCTTTCTTGACCTTCTTCAGAACCCCTCTATTCTCCATGGCTCTTCTAGAGAGGTACGGAAGAACCTCTTCCACCGGTCCGTAGGGTACATACTTGTACACCGAGTACTCAGCCTGACCTGTGGTAGCAAAACAGTAGTCAGTAAAAACAGACAAGGAATAATCAGACATTAGCACACACACATCAAGAGGATTTGCTGTACTATAACTAACAAATATCAGCACTAATTATAAGCTGATTACCATTAAATGTTTGGTAATGTTCTAAAATGGTATTTTGAGATCATGTAGCATGTCATCATATCACTGAACCAAACTTGTTTGAGTGCCGTTATATTTACCTAAAGGAAAACTGATATGGTCACACATGCCAAAAAGTTGTCCGTAACAGATCAGTCTATCTTGTGGTCCAATGCTGTTGTCTTTCATTCTGCAAAGAACAACAACAGCATTTGATAATATTCAACTGTTGTATCTAATTGCCTCTAAATTCAGAACCATTGTCGACCATAAATATTTTATCATAAAGATGAGAAGGTCAGAGCAATAGAACATGGATCTATCAAATAAAAGCATATATATAAAGACAGTCCTTCCTCACTTTTCGACACAGAATCTGACAGTGTCTTCGTTGTGACTGGCCACCATCACTGCGATCCGTCCCTTGGGTCTGTGGTTGATCTGGGTCATTATTTCCTCCATTACGCTGTGGTAGCTATGGGTGGTGGAGTTAAAGGTCGGCTGGATCGGATCCTCGTAACCAATGGTGGCAGCTCGCTCTCTCTCCTACAGTATAGAGATAGGCATTAGCACTAACAAACTATTAACAAGTACCCTGAACAGGGTACTCAACACATACCGGTATACAGTAAAAACCTCTAATACCGAAGTGCCGTTTTAATCATATTGTGCCTTTTCATAAGCAAGTTATTTTATTTAGCAGATATAAGTCGTTCAGTACACTGTATATGATAATTGGCTGGAAAGTTCTATAATGAAAACAATGTTAACATATTTTACGAATCATTTAAGCTCATATTTGGAGTTCATAAATTCTAACTGGTCATTTTTGTATATCCAAAAATGACACAGCTAAAATCAACAACATGATATATTATTAATAAAAAAAATTCTGAATCTGTCTTAATTTGTATCTGTCCTTTATCAAATTCTGATATTAACAAGTTAATTGTGAAGATTCTTTAATGCAATTAAAATGGTATCATGAACATCATATTTATCCTTTCATATCATGTATCAACCCCATCATATCATGTGTGCATTCTGTTTTAGTGTGCATGAATCCTATCCTGTAGTTTATCTTGTAAAAATAATGTTGCAGGTACTGTACATACAAAATGTTTACATTTAAAACAAGAAAATGAAAATTTATGAAATTGAATGGCCAATTCAAACAAAATATTTAATAGAAAACAATACATTACTGGGAAGTGATTTAATGATACTTGAATGAAATTTTTTTAAGGATATTTTAAATTTTTAGTAGTTTTATATGATTGTATTAGCTATCAGGTATTGGTATTACAGATACAAGCTATATTGTTGCCTTGATCAGTGCTTTGCCATGCCTTCTATACAATCAAAACTTATCACAAAATTCCACTTACTTGCTCCATATAGGCTCCTCTCACAATTTTGGCTCCAAAATAGAAATCTTCCCGTTTGGATAATTCCAGATCATGTGTGACTGAGGTGAAAGCTTTCTATAAATTTCAAAAAATAAATTCAGTTTCACATACAGTATTGCAATGTGCTTAAAAAACAAAGTGAAATTTTCATTTATATTCAATTTGGTTATATTTAAAAATTAGTATGTAAATACTTTACTAGATTTAGATTATTTAAAGCTTCTATAAAGAAAATTAAAATAGATATTCAATTCCATTTGTAAAGCAACAAGAGGCCCATGGGGCCACATCGCTCACCTGAGCAACAATTGGCGTTCAAAAGATATTGTGCCATATGGTCCCTCGGTAGAATAACAATCAAAGGCCTGAAGGGCCATAATGGCTTACGGGTTTGATATGACTATATTTACATGGATCGAGTATGATTCCCTCTATTTCTTACGGAAACTTTAGTTTATTTATAGCTCTATAGAAAGTAACTAGCTACATGTAATTCATAGATCAATAGAAACTAACAGGACCGATATCAACATGCCCCATTTGTTGATTGGTCGAACCTTAGTGACCGAAACAGACAGGATTGAAATCTAGACGCCTCTTTTATCAATTGGTTGAAACCACCATTGCTTTTAGGAAAATCATAGACTGCATGAAATAATTATGATGTCAGACTCAAACTCCAATATGAGACAATTTGCTTCTTTCTTTTATCCAACGACTGAAGTACATTAACTGTAAATTCATACAACAATATAGGACACAAAAAACACTTAAAACCAACATGCTCTCAAATATAAGTATACCTTGTATTCTTACACACTATGAACTTGTGCGAGAGTTGGTGCACGGTGCGACGTAACAGCGCCACAGCCAGCGCGAAATCACTGCGCGTAAAAATAATATAACCAAATGATGAAAAGTACTGCATGTTATATACTATAATTAATGAATTCTCATGAAATCTACACCAACAAGTATTATTCCATTTTATTTGTATTTCATAAATGTATATTTATTCATATTTTCTGGGTTTTTTTCTACTTTTTTAAGAGGCTGACCTTCACAAGCTTTTATAAGAAATATAGATTCACAAGGCAGTTCTAACACCTTCTGTTTTATTTTTTCCCCTTTGTACAGAGATAAACTCTTTGGAGGGGGGGGGGGGGGGGGGCAAGAAACAGGCAGAACTATTCAATTACAGCAAACTTGTTTTGACACCAAATTTAATTAAAATTAATTACTGCACTATAACTTTGCAGTCAATCTCTCTTTGCATTACATGTGTACACAGTCATTTTCAGAGGCATACTATACGGTGTCTCTATGTTATAGTAATATGACATCGCTTCCGTATATGACTTGCAATCAAGCTTAACTGTATATTGTTTTCTTATTTGAGTACATTTGGTCTCAAGTTTCCAATATTTTACGACAAATAAACTTCAATCATAGCACAACCAAGGTAACTCCATCGAGGGAACATTGTGCTATTTTTAGATCTTGGAAAATCCCCAACATTCGATAATGGCGGAGGTGTCGAAGAAGGCACATTATATTAAAACAAGTAGTAATTGCCCCTCTATATATGCATTTATTACCGATTTATAATCCCAGTTTCAATATATCTCAATCATAAGTTCAGTCCTTTAACCGTTAAACACTTTCCCCCTTGCTGAGATCGATGTCGATCGAAGTTACCGACGCTCCCTGTGGGTGCAAACGTTTTTATGAAGATTGAACGAATTAACGACAAATTTACATTTACTTATCACTGTTAGGATCTGAAATAATTTGGAAAAGATTTTTTGCTTATAATACATGTATGCATAGCGGAAAGCATGGCGGCACTGTGTGATGCATGGCAGGGGCCTATACCTCTATGCAAAAACGGCCTAGGGAAAACACTGCATTTAATATTCATTCGCGTTAGATTTCGAGTTTATTTAAATAAAGTCAATTCATATTGGTTACAATAACATAAGTGATAATAACATATGGAAAATATAATCTTGCTAAAAGATATTTATTTTGAACAACAAACAGTTAACTTTGCAACATTCGAATAGAACTATTTTTTGTCGCGCATGTTCAGATAACTGAACTCTTTGCCGTAAAGATTATCCGGCAACTAGATGGCTGTAAGCCATAAAAAAAAAAATATTGTCAAGTATTCGAATTTTACAATTATTTTTGCATACACGTAATCTTTGACATTGTACCTTCATGAAATACTATTTTTTACCAGAATAAGAAAATCCTACGCAAGATATAAAACTAAACATTTGTTAGGGGTACACTGTTAAGTTGTTAACTTCCAATTCCCTATATTTTCGTTCTGCCCCCCCCCCCCACACACACTTTGTAAAGCGATCAAAATATATGAGAGCATATAGGTACATTTGTTTCATCAACTACTTACTTGTTATTGTATTTAAAAAATATATAATAGTTATTGTATTTTATTTAAAAAATCCTTCATGTATAGATGTGAAGAAGAAAATTGTACCTCAATGTGCTCAATTTCTCAAATTAAAACATTCAAAAATTTAATTTGTTTTCCATTATAATTAAATGACTGTTATTTACCTCGCGTACAAACCAGGATAATTTTCCGCTGTGATATTTTCTTAGGAATAGCGTTAATTATTTTATCCCCATAACAGAAATGTGTCAAAACTATGGAAACTGTTTTAAAGATGTCGTTTTTATTTACTCGTGTCTGAAAAACTATCAAAATTGATGTAGATTTCACATTATTTATTGTATAATGAGGGGACCCCAGAGAGTAGGTATATACAGAATATCATTCTTTTATTTTTTTGTACAAGTATTTAACATACTCTAATTCATATAGAATTTCTAATGTTCAACCAAAATTTCAGCGTCAATCGTAGAATTATAAGCAAGATACAGAGCTCACAGTTTCCCTAGGTTTGAGTCATATTTTGTTGACATGACTTTATTACATTCAGCTTAAGATTTTTAACTTGGTATTTCCTATTCAGCATTTAACATGGAAAAAAAGAATGGCCTAAGATTTTCAATTCTTTTATTCACTCAAGACCAGTTCATTGGTATTTAAGGTTCAAAATCAGTTTATACAAATGTACACAAACACAGTCAAGGATCACATGTACAGTAGGAGTAATAATGACGAAAAAAGGTTAAGTTTACAATACAATAAATTGGTTTCTGGAAGAACAGACTTTGAAAATTTTCTTAATAAATATTGACAAATTTTTTACTTTTTTAATCTTTAGTTTTTAAGATCTGTGTACAAACATAGAATTGTGAGCAAATCTCTGTATCTTAATTGCTTATAATTCGAAGCTTAACACTCAAATATGGTTAGTAAATAGAAATTGTAAACAATTAAACACAAGAAACATGCATGCACTATAACAAATAAAGAACACAATTTATTTTTTCGAAATGAATCATATATACACATGTATATATACCTACATATTTCCTTCAGCGATATCAAACTCTATTTAAACTGAATAAACTCGAGAAAATGCCGAGCATCGATCTCAACAAAACCTATTGCATTAATCTACCATTACGCAAAAGATAATGCCGAATTACCGATAGAATGAATTGTATTTCAGTACTTTTTTGATACATCAGATTTTGCTTAATTTGCGCAGGTAAAGAGTTAACTGTTTGATCTACCGAAGTCTCTGTTTGAATTGATACGTAAAAATCACGAAATACGAGAGTTCCCAGGTTAAATTACAAAGCATAAATAATGAATACGAAACGAAAATCAGTCCAAGCTAACACCAACGTCATGTGTGAAATCTGTCAACGCATTGAAATATTTAGCCTCAATTTACTTCACAAAATCGGCACCAATATATTTTGCATGTTTCAAAAATTTCCCTTCATACACGAACTGTTGCATAAACAAGCAAATTCATCATAGTCAGATCGACCCTTTTTCGTATAATGTCATGGCTGCTTTAAACAAAGAACCTCGTTTTAGAAGTATGGAATACGAGTCTTGGTAAAATGGGTATGCAAACCCGGGCCGTGGCAAAATAAAAGCCGGGGTAGATCGGCAATCGTCAATTCCAAATACGCATTATTTTGCGGCAATATTTACAGCGAATACAAATATAACTGGTCCAACAAATATCCTGAAATTTTAATGAGATTGGCAGATTAATAACTGCCAATCTTTTGTTTTGACCAGGCCAAGTCTTGCCTACCCATTTTACCGGATGCCGAACCGAACCGAAGCTGAAACACGCCTTTCCTTTATAATTATTTTCGTAATAACTCAGATTTGAAACTGAATTAGACCTTAATTTTTGCAATTTATATTTTCCTTCCCATAAGGATAATTTATGCTAAACTACATTGAATTTGCCTCGGTAGTTCTTGAGAAGAAGATTTTTAAAAATGCACCCCCCTTTTTCTACAGTTTCAAGGTTTTCTCTGCTTTGAATACAGATCGTACTTTTATTTCTGCAATTTATATTCGCCATCCCATAAGGATGCTTTGTGCCAAATTTGGTTGAAATTGGATAAGCGGTTTTAGAGAAGAAGTTCAAAATGTAAAAAGTTTACAGACGGACGGACGGACGGACGGACGGACGGACGGACGGACAGACAGACGGACAGACGGACGACGGACAAAATGTGATCAGAATAGCTCACTTGAGCTTTCAGCTCAGGTGAGCTAAAAACAAATGGGATGTTCACAGAAAGATGCAATGCTTATTTTCATGATCCAGATGTAGATTATCAAAGAAAAAAAAATACCAGAGACATTTAAGGAAATGGTCTTTGTGAGAAATATTTTCAATGATGAGGCTCTCATTAACCTCACGAAAACGTCTAGAATGGGAATGTTAGTTTAGAGTACATCTCTTCTATCTGACCTTGAGATAGCACTGATAGGTGTTAAAGATGACAGATTTCTCTTTGTTGAATTTCCTCATCATTTCAATGGTCAGTCGACTAATGGCGGGCTGAAAGTACGTCTGTTCAGCGTCAACCATCACCCGCACGTTCTTCTTGATGGCATACTACAAAAAAAGACGCTGGATGACACAGAGGTATTCCAGAACATATAAAACAAGAGCAAAACCATCTAATACCTTTTAACAACACTTAACCATCATAAAAACCTCAGTTGATACTTATCTTTTCAAACCATGTTGTTTTTACTTAACATTTAAACTGCGTGTTTATTTGATTTAATTCACTGCTACTAAACATTTATATTGTGTGTTTAATTAATTTAATATCTTTGTAATTCAATGTTATATGGTACTTATGGCATCTGTTGGACCTTCATTCTGTCCAGAATTACCTCTGCTATTTCATTGAGCCTTGACAACATCTGATTGAGCTGTTCCTCCTCCTCGACCTGGAGTGAGGCAACCAATGGCTGTAGTTCTCCAGTCTGAAATAAATAATACTCATAGGTATTATGCAACTTTATTTACATTTTTCAGTGTCTCTGTCTGACAGGGATGGGGTAACTGAAAATGGACCATATATTACAAATTCGATTCTAATTTTATCTCGGACACTGAGACACCGAGATCAACTTTGTAATGTATGGTTCAATACACTTCATCAATGACTATTTTAAAGTAAATCCACCCTCCTGTGACGTCATACATTTTACATAAACCGTGAAATCATTTAAATTCCTGGAAATAGATTTGTAATTTCTATGTTATTATAGGTGCACATCAAAAACTCAAATCATTGGTTACTTAAAGATATTTAATAAGCGTTTTTCATCCTTATATTCGACATAATTCAATAATGACAAAGGGAAATAACTCTTTTCTACTTTTCTCTAAGTGATATATCTAAATGCTATAATTTTTCTAATGTAAACAATTTTTTCTTTTTTTTTTTTATTATTTTAGTTTTCTGGCATAGTAAGCAATAACATTTAAATAGACAAACAAGTATCCATCCACTTAAATTTAATTTTTAAACAAAAAAATTAAAAGTGTGATTTTCAGATGATAATTTCAGCCTTTGGTTTTTATTACCTTGCATCTTTAATAGTATGGATACATATATATTTTATTTATTTTTTGATGAAATTCAAGTCCAATAAATTAAAAAAAAAAGTTAAGTTTTTAACTTTGAACCCATGATTTAATAGATACGGAGTTACTTAATATGACAATGACCTGACCAGACCATGGGGATTAAGACTATTAATAGAACATGACCATGACCTGACCTTGACATTAGGAACCACCAGGTGGCGCCCCATCTGTGTGTTCATGTCCAGCAAGTTGTCCCAGTCCAGTAGGTCTACCTCCCTAAAAAAAATAGACAAAAAAGATAAAGTGGTGAGACAGGGATAACATCATCATAATCTATGTGTATGAATGATCTGGCTCTTGATGACCGGTGTATGAATGTGATTTCTATTAATGTGTAAATCTATAGACTACAGTACTACACATATGGTCATGTACCATGATTACCTCTCAAATATATGTACATGTATTGTTTAGTAATTTAATTCTGGTCGCAATTCCATGTTCGGTTGGCTTAACAAATTCATTGATTTCGTATAATATAGCTTGCCTACATCCCAATACGAATTGTAAAACATATTAATTAATCTGCACAATGTAACATTCGATGTTTGCAAATATTAACACATTTTTTTTTAAAATAATGTGCCTTATTATCTGCACGATTTTAGAAGCAGAAAATTAAATTATAAGGAATGATTTTGATATCTACCTATGTTAAACAATATTTAATGTAACTTGGGTCAGTTTACAACTTTTTTATAAGTTGCTTTGTGATTTATAAAGAGTGAACAGTCCAAGATTCTTTTATATTGTATAACATAGGTAGATATTAAAATCATTTCTTAAATAATAATAAATATATATAGATGAAAAAAATGTTCTTAGCAATATGAAATTAGAAAATAAGTGAAAAGTTGATACAGACCTTTGGAAAAGGGTGGTATTTGTAGTCTAATAATTGATTATTTTTAAATATCTCTCTGAAATTGAAATACTCTTTAAGATAAACCTAATCACATGATGGCTTCATCATGAATGTCATTTTGCTGAAAAGAAATAGCCAGCATTACACACACAACATGAATAGGTAAGGCTATGATCCCGTCATCCTTATCAGACTCTAGTGATTAGAACCAGAATATATGACCACAGAAAACAAAAGAGCATGATTGTGTGAAATCAACTGATAATGAGAAAACAGGTAAGTAGAGAGCTGAAACGTCCATAGAGTAGCTTGTCAACCCAAAATAATTATTAAAAAAGTTTATGATATGTACCCTCATCAACAGTTTAAACTGACATACCCATCACAAGTAACGTCCAGCAATGCAAACCATCTCTTTCTGTCATCACGTGTGACCTGCACACCGAAATCATTTAAGGTCGTCTTAAAATCCTCTTCAGAGAATTTGGTCTTATCCCTGGCGAATTTCTCAAAGAAGTTTCTCCATGATGTGATGACCTCCGAAAGTTCAAGCTGTAAATGATCAACACAATTATGTGAGGGATTTGTACACAGTTTCCTTTTTTACTGAATCACTGTATTACATGTACATTATACTGGCAAATTAAGCACGCATTAGTTGACAAATGAACTGACCAGAAACTGTGGTCTTCCCAGGGCTGTCATTTTAATAGCAATGAATCCAGAACCATCCGACACAGCACCTAAGTTGTTCAAGACACAAGACGTCAAAAAGTGTTATAATCAATAACAGCAGTAGCCCCATGACATTGAACCAGCAAAAGTAATGCTGTCCTTGTGAATACCTATCTTACAACAAAACATCTTAAAAATTAACGTAATCACTGAGAAGTTTAAAAAAAAATTGATGATCATAGTTTTTTTTTCTACTGTACTTATTACCGGTAAGCTATTAGGCACCAAATTCATTCAGAAAGATAGGACCCTACATTTAGTGCCATGGATATTCTATTTACATACTAAGTTTCAAGTTATCTGCAGCCAAGAAACTACAAATCCTGGCAAGAGCAACAATTACAGAAAAAGTCATTATTGCCTTCAAAACCAGTTTTAAATCCTTTTCATCTCTCCATCACTACTCATTTTGACTTTAGTGATTATTTTCTTTGTGCTACTGCTGCAAAAAATACTAAATTGAAAATTTGAGATTAACACACCCAACAGCTGTTTAAAGAACAGATGACACAGAGAACTACTGACCTGCAACAGCGTCAATACAGTCCTTGAAGGTCTGAAGGTTCTCGTCACACTTTGCCTCGTCTTCGTAGAAGTACGTCCTGGCACTGACCACCCCCTCTCTTCTGTCCAGAAATTCCTCGTGAGCCTGGAACCGAAGTGCATCTGGAGCTAGAGAATTAGAAAATTCAAATCACATTAAAGCCTCATGCGAATTACCTGACATTCATCTACAATTCATTTTATTTTACTTCACAACCACATCTTCCATTTCCACTGAACTGATAAAAATCCATATTTTTACATTCAGCATCCAACATCTCTGATAGATATTTAAGTTTTAATTCAATTTAAATATGTTTTAAAAAAAATCATTTTTTGGATTAAAAAAATGTTTACATGTATGGTCCTTCATATATAATTACATTCATTTTTACCATTTTAAGGTCAGATAGATTAAATTGGAAATGAATAAATTAAGTACAAGACTGTGCATATTACACACAAGAAGGTCTAGTGTGTTCTTTAAAATGAACATGGTGTACATGTATGATATTTCGTTGATTGGTTATATACCCTGGTGAACAATATAGTATACTGCAACCAAAGGACAGGACTTCTATTATAATTCAATTAATGAATGGAATGAAATTTAATTGCTAGCTGAAAAAACAGATTTGCTGTCTCTTCAATATTAAAAAATTTAATCAGTTCAAACACACACAAATATTCAGCTAAATTTCAAATCTATCACACTGGATGGAAGTGAACACTCGGGTTATTCATTGCCATCTAATGAATTGTGTCTGATGAATATATATAAAGATGAATATATTAACATAAAAGAGATGTCAATTCACAATGAATAATATTGCGTGGCGTAACATCTCACACTTTGTGAACACGGCGATATGTAATGACCACAATCAAGTTAAATCACTCCAGCTTTACAACCTGTTCCACTTACGACTCTTTCGTTTTCTTTTTCTATCCACTGCAATAAAGATGCCGATGTTACATTACGCCTTAGACACAAATACAATATCTGATCCTGCAGGCTTTCTAAAGTTTGTAACTACACAACTGAATCTCCATATTCTCCACTCAATGAACTAAACTTTCAGAATTCAAATGTCTAGCTTTCCTTGAAACCACTAACCATGTTTGACAAGGTAGAAATATCTAAATAGCATGGGTGATTCTAGAATTTTTGGATAGTCATGTCCAAAATGATATGTAGAAAAGTGGTCTTAAACCAAGCATAACATGTATCAAGCCTACAAGACTAAAGCAGCTAGTCTAACTAAAAATACTGCATCCATTCTAAAAAGAAAAAGAAACCCTCACAAAATATTGCCAGTACATATGTATCATTATAAAACAAATGTACATACACTGTAGGCAAGATCCTAATACACTTTACAACATGAATTATATGAATGTGGTAGAAAGAGATACATGACTACACATTAGATACTAATAGACTTAGTGATTGAAAATAATTGAAAATTTAAAAAAACCAGTCAGTTGATTCCAGGGAAGTCAGTAGGATGGAAAAAAGTAGAGAAAATATGTGCATGAATACAAAAATATCTAATGATATTAGTCTATTACATCGCTCTTGCATATGTTTACATCAATCCGAGATTTTTATAGCCAACAGGATATATACTTGTATCCATGGCGATATATTACGTGACAGAGAGTAACTTATATACCGCTGTGATAACAATACCATTGGTCAGATTGTGGAGAAAATCTCTCATTCCATCTGTTTATTAATTGAAATATTAAACAATCAATTGTATACATTTTGTTAAGGGTTGAATACAAAAAATGTGTAACTATGGTTTTAACATCAATTTACCAGAAATTTTTAACAAAAACTTTGCTGCCAGTTTTCTTTTAAAAATTAATCATACAGGTGTTGGAAGAAATAGGTAATGGATAAATCAACCTTGAATATTGATGAAGGAATTCTTTGACATGAAAGTTTATTTAATAAGATATAGAATCATTAGTTTTTATCATACATAACTGTCATAGATGAACCACTAAATGAATATTGAAGGAGTAGTTAACAGAGGGCTTTATGGCACCTGTAAAACCCAAGGTGTATATAAATAGGTATGGGAGTGCTATCATTTGTTAGCAAGTATACTTCACTTCCAGTGCACACATCTCACCAGTTCTAGGCTGTGGAACCTGGGGAGCTATATATTATTGACAAAAATTAATCTCAAGGCTGAGCTCCTGTATAATTCAATTCTAAGAAAATTCCACAATGAATATTACTGTTCCTTCAATCAGCTGTGGAAAAAATGCACTAAATACTGTTATTAAGTACCGGTAAATGGCATACTGTAAAAGTGGTTATTTGCACTGGTGGTTAGGTACGGGTTTTCTATGATCAAACAATAAGTGTGGGTATTAAATACGCCGATGCATGATTTACCACTATAAAGTTTTGATTTTTTTTACCATACATGCAGGGGCATTTTACATGGTTTTAAGCTTACCGCGTAACTAGTGTAAATTTCCCCTTACACATAAATAACCACTTTTACAGCAGTCTTGAGCAGTCATTTACTGCTATTGGTTCAGCATTCCTGAAAGTCTTAAACAAACATTTTTTACATGTAAATATACTGTAGGTCTGTGAAGGCTGTAAACAAAGTAATTTGAACATAAAATTATTTCTTGTAAAATATTTTGCTCAATTTTAATGTCCCATGACACAATTGTGTTTTAAGAACATGAAGAAAGACAAATACCACTATGAATCAGTCCACAAACAATCAGGGCGAATGAAGCGAACATAAAACAGAAAGTAAACATTACCCTGTTTACAGAGTTTATTTGAGTTCCGTTAATATTAGATATTAATGAGTCTGTAACTTACATTCATCACTGGGTCCTTGTGCACTAAGAGGTTCTAGATCAGGGGGTGCACAGCTCCTGTTAGAAGAAAAATAAACATCAGTTTCAAGAAAGCATGCGCAGATCTCTAGAAGAAGAGGGGGGGGGGGTCAGGAGGGTCCGGAACCCCCATCCCCCCTTACAAAATTCAAATTTCTTTGAATTACATTATAAAATTACCAAAAATATGCCTCTGACACCCCCTACCCACACCCCTCGCAAACTCAAACAACCATCGTACCCCCCTGGAAAATTTTTCTCGATACGCACATGAACAGTTTTTCCAAAAAATTTTATCTTGTCAACTTTGAAGTTCAGATCTAAAAATAAGCAAAGTTTTCAATTCAAAATTCCTCTATTTATGCAACATCCCTAAAGATTCCAAATTTTGATCTTCATTTCATCGACAAGTTTTATACATCTTTAATTTCTAGCATTGCTTTTCAGATAAACTTCGAGTATCCCCCAAAACAATCCTCAAGAACAATATCTTGTTTTTCCGCCTAGAACTGGATAGAGGCAAGTTTCTGAGTGTTTTTTCTGATTGGACAGTTTAAAGTACATAAATAAAGATGATATCTTACTTCAACTCTGCCTCTTTTGCTTCTTTGGCAGAGAGGTCCTCCTCTACACTGTAATCCAAAATGGATTTGACACCAAATTTGCGATTGTTATTGACGACTGGGCGGATGGTTATTTGATCCTCACCAGCGACGAAATGGCCATAGAATGTAGCCTTCATGATGTTACAGAAGAGTTTTTTCCCTAATACTTTGCGGCTCCATTTTAAAATCTAGAATAGGCAAAAATGAGTTGCAAAGTTCAATATTCATGAAGTCTTAAAAATCTATTCATTGTTGCAAATATGCCATGATGTATTAATGCCCTCAGAAAATTTTGATTGATAGGTCTTTGATAAATTTTAACAGATTTATATGGGAATTATGACCATAAGTAGAAAAAGATTCGAACTTCAGTCTACAAACCAATGCTCTACCGACTGAACTACAGGGCTGACCGACTAGCTAGAACCGGTAGAAGTTTGGCAGAACTGTACTTATCTTATTACACACTATATAACAACATGCTTCTACTTAAACAATATTTTTTTGAGTGATTCATGTGGGTTATAAAGATAGCGACAATATAACAACGTTTCTACTTAAACAATAAAATGTTTTTTTTAAGTGATTCATGTGGGTTATGAAGATAGCAATCATTGCAGAAAAAATTAACATAACCCTTTCGTTTATATTTACATCTTTTTTTAAACTAGTTTATCACTCATAATCAGAATTTATCCAATGTACAGTAAAGAGACTATAGACTGGTGTTAGGTACATCAGTTTCATTAGATAAAAAAAACTGCCATTCTTTTATGTATGGGTAGTTAGGTTACTCAGAGATTTCATTGATCAATGAACTGGTAACAGGTTAGAACTGGATCACGTATATTTCAGTCCTGTTAGTATCTACAGAGATATGAATGACAATTGATTTTCTTAAGAAAAAAGAGAAAATACTATATGGATGTAAATATTTTGATACGATAGCAAGAGAAACAATGTTAATCTTGTAACTTCAAAAACTGTTGCAATTATTCATTCAGAAAATATCATTAACTTCTCTGGCATTGGTTTTTTTCTTTCAAAAGTCCATCAATTTTTTATATTAGTGATACACAGGTGGTATAGGACCTTAAGTCATTTATGTTTATCTAAGAGACTGTTCATTGCATACATGTATAACAAATGTATGTAGAGATTTAAGCATGTTTAAGAATTATTTGAATGCAAGAATTATTTGAACTGAACTAGAGCAGAACAAGATTGAAGTATCTACATGCAGCACATGGACCTGAACCATGAATGTATGTTTATATAATGTTCACTGAATTGACCTTCACCGAGTTCAGTGGAATTCAATTTTAAATTGCCATGGTTGACAGATTGTCAAAATATGAATAGGTCATGTAAAAACAATGAATTGAAGAATTCAGGTAAGTTCTTTGGCAAATAGGCCATTCTACACTACGTCTATTGGGTAACGTTGGTCTCCTGTAAATTTTCTTAAGTTAACAGGACTCTTTGGATTAAATTTAAAGGATTGTTATTGAATAATGCTTGTGAATCAAAAAATTGGTGATGTGCCAAGTATTGGCGCAAAAATTAAAACCAATATGTAACAATAAAAAAAAAAATACAAGTTTAGTTTTCATTTCATCATGCCTATAGTATTGACTGTTCTAAAGGGTCTATTAAATCGACATTAATCAATTCGGCAAACAAACGCAGTGATGGCAACTCATAATACGTAATAGCCATTATGTAGTTTAAGGAAGCTGAGGTTACGCAACACATCTCACAATTTTGTTGTTGTTGACAAGAAATGGGATGGAACACATGTTGAACACGAACAGGGCCCTCAGGAGTTCTGGCGTGGTCTTGCTCCTATATGCCTCCTTAGCACTGTTAAATGACAAGTCAAGAACTGGCATTGGATGTTCCCTGGTTGAGTTGTCATGTTCAATGTTTGAAGTCCCTCCCGCGGTCACAGATTCCTGGTTCAGGCGTTGAGTTGAAGTAAACTTACTCCTCCCTAAATGACTAAATTGTAGTTGTACATACTTTCCCTCTAAAATCCGTAAATGGGGAGAAAAATTTCGAATTAGTGTAGATCGTAACATTGCCGCCATGCCTCAACATTCGTGTGGTAAACAACAAGGCCCGCAACTCTAAAAACATCCGGATAGAACCAGTGTTGTTTCATTTGGTACGCCTCTATAATTTAGCTCTCGTAGTACGACGAACCCGAGATTTGCGGAAAGCACTAAAGGACCAATCAACTGCCTGTATTTTCACACACCTCTTTATCATCCCCTTTCTCACACGATAAAAAAAAACCCAAAACAAAATCTCTAAAAGTGAATTGTACAATCAACCCAATGTACAATTCAAGTATATAAGACAAGCATAAGTACACGAAAAAGACGTATAATACACATTTATGTACTTTAGATTTAGTAAATTATATTAATCAGGGACGTACATGTACTGTACATGTACTGTACCGGTACATGTACATGCGTCTTTTAATGAACTAATTTATATTAATTGCTCAAAGTTCCCCCGGATGAAATAAACATTATATATGTGTACTTATCATTTTGCAAAACTTTTCTTATTTTGCCCCCCCCCCCAAAAAAAAACCCCGTTTATATCCGCTTTAAATACAGCGCCGGTTTGTTGTTGTCTGTTCGTGTTAGAAAGTGGTAATGTGTCATCGAACCCTAGCTGTATATACATGTTATGTTGTGTGGATAAGTGTGTTCCGATTTAAAATAAAAATGTTTGACAAAGAAATAGTTCTCTGGTGTTCAACGAAAATCCCGTCTCTAAAAATAGATTTGGTACTCTAAAAAAGTACAATGAAAACAATTGTCAATGAAATTAATATATATATATATATATATATATATATATATATATATATATATATATATATATATATATATATAAAAGCACTAAGAATAACCAACGACACGAACAATAAAGTAAAATATTGTCAAATTTTCGGGACAACCCGTCCCTTCTTCAGGACAACAAAATAAAAACTACATAAGAAAGAAGAAAAACATCTACAAAACTAGCACTAAACTAAACTAAATAATATATAAAAACTAGATAATGTTTAAACACCGGATCAAAACGTGGCAGCTACATCTTTATATTTAAGAATTCGAGCCCGAGAAAGAAAAATCCCGTCCGACGCAGCGGACGGTCTGTGAAGAAGTGCTGAAAGATAACGCGAACGAATTAACTTGCTAATTGGGGGTTGCTGTTAATTAAGTTGTACTCGTAAGATAATTCGTAGTGAAAGTTTGTAGGGAAGATTGGCCCTGTAAAAGACCACATAAATAATCATGAATGTAAAAACTAATGGAAGTGAAATAAAGCAAAAGAACAAAACCGATTAATGAAATAGCTAATAATTTGAATAAATAACATGATTAATAGTTTGTACATGGACCGAAAAAGATGAAGATGGTGATATTGCTACGAAAACAAATCAGTACTTAGTTGATGTTCATTTTGGTGAAGTCACTTAATTTGTTAATGCCGTCAGGGCGGAATGACTTCAGTCTATGCATCCAAAATTTTTCTTTGTTTTTTCTCTCCGCATCTGTCCAGTTAGGGTTGTGATCAATGACCAAAACCATCATGTCCTCCCATTTGTGATCATCTAAATTAAAATGTTCCCCGACGGGTTCTTTAATTTTCTTAGTTTTGATGGTGGAACGATGATTATTGATGCGCCTGCGGAGGTCTCCTGTTTCCCCTACGTATTGTTTCTGACAAAATTTACAATTGATGAGATATAAACAATTGTCCGTACGACAAGAAGTATTTGCGAAAATTTTGTAAGTACGGCCAGTAATGGGGCTAGAGAAGTCGTCTGCATCAGAGCTGTGTTTGCACAACAGACATCTGGTGTCAGAACAAGTTCTAAAGCCACCATTAGGCAGAGGGTTCTTTAGTTTGGTTCTTACCACCATGTTCTTAAGGTTTCTAGGGCGCTTGAAAGCTGCCATTAGGGGGTTTTTGAAAACCTCAACCATTTTATCATTGCTGTAAAGGATTGGTAGGTTCTTCTTTAAGACTGCATTTAGGCCCCTAAGGACAGGGTGGTAAGTAGTGACAAATGGGACCTTGTTGTCTTCGTTTTTGGGTTTATATTTCAGAAGGGATAAACGATCCTCTTTAGCTAAATCATCAATTGCATTCTGTACAGAGTGCGAGCTGTAGCCCCTGGCACATAAGTGGGATTTTAGGAGTTGACTTTGCTCAGAGTATAGTTCTTGAGTTGAACAAATACGTCTGACTCTGGTGGCTAGGCCTTTTGGTATGCCTCTAAACGTATGAGGTGGGTGGCAGCTAGACGTCATTAAATAGAGGTGGGAATCTGTAGGTTTAGTATGAAGATTGAAATCGAGTTTACCATCGACTAAAGTTGAAGTAGTGTCAAGAAACGTGTTGTTGAATGAGGAAATTTCAGTCGTAAATTTGATAGAATGATGGAAAGAATTGACAAAGGTAATAAAATCATCGAGGTTGTTTCTGTTGTCAACCCACTTCATTTCGATGTCGTCTATGAAGCGCAACCAACTCAGAGGTTTGAAGGGTGACTGTGTTAGTAGGTTACGCTCTAGATTACCCATGAATATATTGGCATAAGATGGTGCCATTTTGGTGCCCATAGCAGTGCCACTGACTTGAAGGTAGTGTTCTCCATTGAACATAAAATTATTGAATTTTAGAACATGCTCTAGGAGCTTGGTGAGAGATTCAGTTGAAGGGATCTGAACCTCTCTAGCGTCCCATACCTCTTTACAGGCTGCAATACCTTCGTCATGCGGAATGTTGGTGTAAAGGGATGTGACATCCATCGTCACGAGAATAGTATTATCTGGAAGATTTGAAGATGGCGTTTTGTTAAGATAATCCGTTGTATCTTTAAGATATGACGGTAAATTTTCAACATGTGGACGGAGATGAAGGTCGATGAATTCTGAAATTTTTTCAGTGGGATGTCCAATGGCACTTACAGTTGATAGGAAGAAGGGTAGAATAAATATTGTAACCAATTTCATTATTTTCAAACATAGTATCTAATGTTGGAATCCTGGAATGCCAGGACGTCCCATAGTAAGTGCCATTGGACATCCCACTGAAAAAATTTCAGAATTCATCGACCTTCATCTCCGTCCACATGTTGAAAATTTACCGTCATATCTTAAAGATACAACGGATTATCTTAACAAAACGCCATCTTCAAATCTTCCAGATAATACTATTCTCGTGACGATGGATGTCACATCCCTTTACACCAACATTCCGCATGACGAAGGTATTGCAGCCTGTAAAGAGGTATGGGACGCTAGAGAGGTTCAGATCCCTTCAACTGAATCTCTCACCAAGCTCCTAGAGCATGTTCTAAAATTCAATAATTTTATGTTCAATGGAGAACACTACCTTCAAGTCAGTGGCACTGCTATGGGCACCAAAATGGCACCATCTTATGCCAATATATTCATGGGTAATCTAGAGCGTAACCTACTAACACAGTCACCCTTCAAACCTCTGAGTTGGTTGCGCTTCATAGACGACATCGAAATGAAGTGGGTTGACAACAGAAACAACCTCGATGATTTTATTACCTTTGTCAATTCTTTCCATCATTCTATCAAATTTACGACTGAAATTTCCTCATTCAACAACACGTTTCTTGACACTACTTCAACTTTAGTCGATGGTAAACTCGATTTCAATCTTCATACTAAACCTACAGATTCCCACCTCTATTTAATGACGTCTAGCTGCCACCCACCTCATACGTTTAGAGGCATACCAAAAGGCCTAGCCACCAGAGTCAGACGTATTTGTTCAACTCAAGAACTATACTCTGAGCAAAGTCAACTCCTAAAATCCCACTTATGTGCCAGGGGCTACAGCTCGCACTCTGTACAGAATGCAATTGATGATTTAGCTAAAGAGGATCGTTTATCCCTTCTGAAATATAAACCCAAAAACGAAGACAACAAGGTCCCATTTGTCACTACTTACCACCCTGTCCTTAGGGGCCTAAATGCAGTCTTAAAGAAGAACCTACCAATCCTTTACAGCAATGATAAAATGGTTGAGGTTTTCAAAAACCCCCCAATGGCAGCTTTCAAGCGCCCTAGAAACCTTAAGGACATGGTGGTAAGAACCAAACTAAAGAACCCTCTGCCTAATGGTGGCTTTAGAACTTGTTCTGACACCAGATGTCTGTTGTGCAAACACAGCTCTGATGCAGACGACTTCTCTAGCCCCATTACTGGCCGTACTTACAAAATTTTCGCAAATACTTCTTGTCGTACGGACAATTGTTTATATCTCATCAATTGTAAATTTTGTCAGAAACAATACGTAGGGGAAACAGGAGACCTCCGCAGGCGCATCAATAATCATCGTTCCACCATCAAAACTAAGAAAATTAAAGAACCCGTCGGGGAACATTTTAATTTAGATGATCACAAATGGGAGGACATGATGGTTTTGGTCATTGATCACAACCCTAACTGGACAGATGCGGAGAGAAAAAACAAAGAAAAATTTTGGATGCATAGACTGAAGTCATTCCGCCCTGACGGCATTAACAAATTAAGTGACTTCACCAAAATGAACATCAACTAAGTACTGATTTGTTTTCGTAGCAATATCACCATCTTCATCTTTTTCGGTCCATGTACAAACTATTAATCATGTTATTTATTCAAATTATTAGCTATTTCATTAATCGGTTTTGTTCTTTTGCTTTATTTCACTTCCATTAGTTTTTACATTCATGATTATTTATGTGGTCTTTTACAGGGCCAATCTTCCCTACAAACTTTCACTACGAATTATCTTACGAGTACAACTTAATTAACAGCAACCCCCAATTAGCAAGTTAATTCGTTCGCGTTATCTTTCAGCACTTCTTCACAGACCGTCCGCTGCGTCGGACGGGATTTTTCTTTCTTGGGCTCGAATTCTTAAATATAAAGATGTAGCTGCCACGTTTTGATCCGGTGTTTAAACATTATCTAGTTTTTATATATTATTTAGTTTAGTTTAGTGCTAGTTTTGTAGATGTTTTTCTTCTTTCTTATGTAGTTTTTATTTTGTTGTCCTGAAGAAGGGACGGGTTGTCCCGAAAATTTGACAATATTTTACTTTATTGTTCGTGTCGTTGGTTATTTTTAGTGCTTTATATATATATATATATATATATATATATATATATATATATATATATATATATTATACAGCTAACCTTTCCACATGTATATCCCATTTTCTATAATCTCCACAAATCTCGCTGAGATTACAGATTTTCTAAATAAAAGTTTGGCAAACATTAATCTTTGAGAAAATTCATCAAACAAAGTAAGTAAATAAATCCCCTTTGTTTAATTTTGATTAATGTAATTTTCAATTTAAATATTCAAAGTCAATAATGATTTAAATGTGACCTAGAAAAACAAAACCAACTTTTTTTTAAAAATTCCAAATCATAATAATTCCCTTTATCATTATCGTATGATATCGTTTACATACCTAAGCTGTAAAGCGTAAAGCTAACCTTTATACAAAACTGAACTGAACCGTATTTGACAACTTTTTATCCTTTAACCTGAAAAAGTAACTGAAATGTATTTGAAAAGTAGTTGAAATTACATGATATTTTTTGGTATGTATTTAAATTCATTCAATTTCTTGTAATTAAAGACAGTCTTAATTAAAAATGACTTCCAATTACTTTAAAATGCTATTAGTTATACACACAATAACGAATATTTGTTTCAATTACCCCATCTATGACCAACTCGACACGTTATTAAACAAACAACTGCTGGCGATGAGATAGTGATCACAGGACACAGTCGGGACAATCATTGATCATAGATATACTTTTTCAGATTAAGCTAAATTTTATTTTTTGTTACCGAACAAAATGATACATATCTAAACACCAACATATATGTTAACTGAGTTTCTCTGAGAGAGAGAGAGAGAGAGAGAGAGAGAGAGAGAGAGAGAGAGAGAGAGAGAGAGAGCTATTGCTACACTATGACAGGCTTTAGTGATTTGTGGGGTCAATATTCAGCAGGGATTATAATTAATATACAAGATTGAAATCAAATACGTCAGGAATGTGAAATGGAAGAGCGGCTTGTGTAAAGTTTCCAGCGTTAAAAGCATTTCTGCCAGCCTCAGTGTGACCTAATATTTTAAGATTAACAAGCATTCATCTCGGTAGAGTTGCATTTAGGTTTCATAAGCCGCTCCCTTTACAAGTGGAATATTCTTTTATATCAGTAAAAAGAACTACTGAGTATAGCCTCTTGCCTACATTTGTAACATCATTTCAAGCATTCAACCATAGCATCATTGGGAGAAGAGGAGTGGGGTTTATCCTTTTCGCGCAACAAACACATTTTTCTTAAATTTTCATGAATTACTGCCTCCCACGTTTTTGCAAACATGTAAAAGTTGAAGTGAAAAATTAGGATATCGACATTGACATGGAAATTAAATGAAGTTATTAGTATACGGTATCCCCCCCACCCACACACACACACAGACGGAGTAGAACTTTTACGATTTTTGGAGACTTTTTTTGTTTTTGCTTGTCAAGATTCTGCCCCTTTTCAAAAACGATGCCACGTGCCTGTTAAGAGAGGGAAAATAATTAATGAGTTTAAAAAGATACGAAGGTAACATAATTTTGAGTAAGACTGATTTCATATCTCCACGGTCCTCCGTATGATATACATACCCATTAAAAGGCTTTATAACGAACTTTCGGTTTGGATGTTGAGCTATGTTAAGTCCATGTTTTGACAGTGTAAGTAACTTTAATTTTATTTCACACTTGATTTTGTGTTTGAAAATTCCATGCACCTATATATCAAAACTTAGTTTATTTTGCTGTAAATTAAGAAACCACCTTTAACTCCGATATTTTTTGCGTCTTCTTTTTCTAAATACATTAAGAAGTATTGAACACATACAAAGTATCTTTTAGATTACCTCTCTTTGCAAATTCATTCATTTTGCACTTCAATTTTAAATCGAATTCTCGATTTAAATTACAAATGTACAAATGCAACATTGATGATTTTATACATCATTTTCAAATATGTGTTCAATGTTTACCTGTATGATAGGGCAATCAAAAGGTGTAAATAAACAAACATGGTCTACGTAATGGTCTATATATAGATAAAAATTGCTTGGTCGTAGAGTTTAAAGAGTACATGCAGCACACTTCCTTTTTCGCAGAAAACAAAAATCATTAATAGGTAGCATGGGTTAACACGTTTTTGTTTCTACATGTCTTATTAATTTTGTTTCGTTGCAGCAATATTCATTCAGTAAATGTCATTTTCTCATGTAAAATTCAAGTTTTTGAATAGCTAATTAAATGCTATATTAGTTATTCAGCTCTCTAAACGACTGACATACAACCGGAGGCGTCTCACAGCTCCAGTTTTTGTAACCGAGTTCAAGGTCACACTAAATACTTAAATGAAAACAATTATTAATATATCAATATGTAATGTTGTCCTTTATTTTGCTGTCCTTTTTCTAGCTCATCTGGCTGGCGAGAAGTGTCTCGCAACCCTAGTTTATCTCTCTGTGTACTTTAATTAAACGTTACACTAACTACTTCATCATATCAATAACATCGCCAATTGATATATCAATATTGAATTTTCATTTCATTCCGTTGTCCGATTTTTAACTCGTCTTTTCTTTTTTCAACCAATATGTTACAATAAATCACAGAGAAAGATATTATGGTTTATTCAAATTATAGATCGCACACCATTTTAAAAGTCAAAATGAGAAGTAGTAAATATTTATATCATTTAAAAAAAAAAGCTCAAAGAGACGAAATGGATTCCATATCTGTGAAATATCATGCAAACCAGAATGGTTTTATGATAAGAAAGTGAGTATCGGTCGCAGATTTTTTAAGAGTAGAAGAAAAGCAAATATGAAAGGGGGGTCTCTGCCTCAAGTGGCGGTGGTAAATTATTGGTGAAAGATTGAGTAAATTAGTTATAACGTTTTATTGGTTTTAAAACCAGACACTTTTGAATCATTAAAAATTATGGATCTTGACCTTAACATTGAATTATTTAAAGAAAATATAAGCTTCTTTCATAACTTGGAAAATAAAGTTCCCCCTGATGAGTAATGTAATCCGTGACCCAAATTACCAACTTAAAGTAAAAAAATCAACCCTGGCTATTACTTTCGATTTTAGCAATGGTTAAACAAAGATGAAGTTGGAATTAATGGTAGCCAGTCTGCTGATCTTGATTCCTTTTGTGTTGCTGCAACACACAGGTAAATATTAGTTAATGTAAAAAAAAATATCCGGTCAGTTAGTCAATAAAGTGTTTTAATGCCTACCATATACACAATGATGTTAATTCGCTGATAGCTAGACTAGGTTTCAATTCCAACGACACGAAACCAAACATAACACACACTATTTTTTTATTATAAACACAAACATAAAATTATTTATACGTTAGACGTTAAGTGTTCTTAATGAACAATTTACCAAAAGTTACATTCAAAAGAAATGATAAAATCAAAAATACACTTTATAAACAGGTATTATTTTCCCTTACGTAATAGATAAAAATATTGATCGGAACTTTAAAAAAAAGTATCGGATATCCGGTGACAATGAAATATTAAAGATTTATTTTTTAACGTTTTTAATGTTTAACATTCTTTGTTACGGCATTTTTAATTCAACCAACTTTGAGTGTCCGTCGTCAAGTTATTGGCGAAATAGAAAGCTCACAATTCTTCGTAATGTTAAAAAAGCTTGGGTCATGCTTTTGTTCAAATTTCGAACATTGAAAAGAAATTCAGGTTTATACCTAAAATGAATATGATAAAGAATAGGAACTGTCTATTTATGTTTTAAACAAATTGGCAGATAGAAAAGACAAGTTGAAAAAAAAGTTAATATAAATCTTAAAAATAATAAGACCCGAGCTCGATCATTAAGATTGACTTGGTTTAATGGATGTAGACTATGCCCCTCCATCCCACAAAAGGGAATAGTGTAAGGGCAAACAGCATGTCATGATTAACCTTGTTATCATAATAACAAATGATGAGTGCTAATGCAAGGAATGATTTGTTGTTTTGAATTTTCACTAGAAACGAAGGATTTATTTCAAGCGTTCTTTTTATAGAACCTAAACAATGCGTGATCATCCAGGACAAGATGTCCATTCATACACCTCGTAAGTGTTGCTTGTTTCAATATTATCTTAATCAGTAAAAAGCTTTATTTGAACTTTGATTTTGAATACCGCTACTGTTCGATATCACCACATTTCATATTCACATAAACGTTATGTTACAAATTAATATTATCTATCTAAAAATGTAACACACAATAAATAGTTTATTAAATGACTACTAAACTTTTTTGTTTTTCTACAGCAATTCCTTCTTTTTTGTTAAAAAACAACACATCAGAGTGTCAAGTAAACAGAGCAGGTAAATAAAAAAAAAACCCGAAATAATTTCTTCAAAAAGTGTCGTTATTCAGCATGTATGAGTATCGGCAATTGAATCGTAATTTGTTTCTGTAAAATGAGACAGTACGTGTTTGCAAAATGATTCGATAAAAGGGGTTTCAACTATTGTCTATAACAAGGTAGGTAATTTGCGTCTGTTGATTGTTTCGGCTATGGGGAAGGAAGCATTTTCTTTCAGAGCAGTTTACTTTGAATGAGAATAGAAGCGCGCAAAACGATCATATCCGTTTTATCTTTAAATTTCATTTATGATAACATAATATCCAATTTGTAATTGTTCACAAAGTAGTATCCAAAATTGTAACAAGAATTAACAATAAGACTTTTGTTTTCTATTACACAGTTAATCTGTGGAATAAAAGTATAGTATATAGGGCTTTATGAAAACATTTTAAAACAGACAACAAAGTCAAAGTAACTTACCATATCAAAGTATACTTCTGCTTTTACTAGATATATCAATATGAGACTGGAATTTACCTGCCATAAGCATTACTGAATCGCTTATTCCATATTTACTGAGCAAATCTGTTACATGTACAAAATCTAAAATCATGTAAAAAACTTAAAATCTATGACAAGTAGAAATTTAAATGTGCAGATATTGTCATGATTGTCACAATTTAACATATACAAAAGAGTCTTCTTAACGTTTTACAAGGAGAAAGAATGCTGAGATGTGGCAATTCGGGTGTGTACATAAAACCAGAATGTGTCTGTTCCTTCCACAACGTGTATGAGGCCTCCTTATATCATAAGTACTCATCATGTCCACAAGGCGAGGGATCAGATGTTGTCACGCAATTAAAATGTTGGTAATCTGAAAAATTAAGTTTACAGGTTTTATGTACATGTATATGATGTTTGAATTTTTTATGTATCGCCAACGTGTAAACGATAAACTTGCTGCTTTTTGCATTTGCGCAGATTTTTCTTATCGCTAAATATTTTTTGAATTGAATGAAAAAAGATGGTTAAACAATCTTACATCTAAATACTTTGTAAGATAAAATATCATTTGAGACATGCGTATATCGAAACAAGCTTGAAATATTCTTACTTAGCATGTTTTAATAATTGTCTTTAGTGTACTAATAACTTCAGTATTTGGATTGACATTTTAAGTCGTCTCTTTCAAGCCTTGTTTCTCTTGCTCTTCATTTAGGTCCAGATTGCTTTAGGTATAGTTTGAAAAACAAAGGACCCTGTATCAACGGAGGCATATTGAGTTGCAAAGGGGAAGAAGTGGCTCCAAGCATTACATGTGATTGCCCTTCGTCATACAAGGGAATGTTTTGTGAGGAAAAAATGGAAAATGTAATTAAATTTGTTTTGTGTTTATATTGTCTATTGCTAATCCCATGGACAAAAAATGGATGCAAGCAAAACTATTTACCACATCCTACTTATTACGCAAACTTGCAATTTAGATCACAAGACTCTGTAATAGAATCCCAAACTCTTCGGCTGCTACCTTAAAGACCTGTATGTTAACGAGAAAAGAATGTGTCACATACAGCCGGAACAGGCAGTATGCCTTCAAGTGTAACGAGACTGACACATCTCAGGAAAGAGGAGGTGAGGGAATGTATAAATCATAAACATAAACATCGTTATAATAAATGTATGACTGTATTGGTCTACTTATAATTTTAAATTTTACAGAACTGCCGTTGTGCAGAGACACAGAAGATATCACAATGTCCCCCGCTGTCACTGATGTTACTTATTCGATTGTCACCGGAGATACAAAGACGGTTCGGGTTGATTCACTAAACATGGTTTCTGCAGCTGAAATACATTCATCTATCCCCGTGCTGACCGTGATTTCACTTACGTTACTATTGTGAAATCTTTTTATTATGTTGGTTTTTATGGATTAATATTTATTATTATACATAAATTCAAAACTCACCACTACTACATGGAGCATTAAATGGCCTACACAATCATCACTCTCTTTTATATTCATATGAAGTCGTACGGATTGTTTTTTCATGTTAAATGTAAAATATTTTGAAAAAGGTTCTTATATTTGTACTTTGTTATCATATAATATTGTAATTGCTCAAAAAAAAAATAAGATACACAGTATGTAGGATGCACTTATCAATACTTTTTCTTCAGACAGATGCTTTCATTTCAAACATTTCACTGTAATGATTAAACATACACATGTTACTGATGTGAAGGTGTCCTAGTACTACTTAAACTAATAATATACATGTATGGCGTGCAGAGTATGTCCAACTTTATATGCAACTATTTTTTATTTGAATTAAATTTTTATGTTAAGGAAACATTGTAGAAATGGCAAAATATACAACGAATTACTGAGTATTGTAGAGTTTAGAATATAGCAAATATCAATGTGTTTTGGAACTGTTTCTTTTTTTGAATTGATTGTTTCAAACTTGTTTCTTTTTATTAAGTTTATTTACAACAGTGCCAAATTCATGTACGTGATAATTTCCTTTTTGTCAAATGTATATTATGTATATACTTGATCATAATAATGCATCTAAGTTGATACCATGTAATTAATACATTTTAAATTCTGTACTTACATAATCCTCCCTTTTGTTTTTATATCCTGTAATCATATTCATATCACGAATGATTTAAGGCACTTGTTACCGGTATTTGATCTCAATATATGATCTTAAATGGCTTATTTGTTTTAAACTTAAATATTCTATGATTGTTTGATAATTATTTTTGTTGATTTATGTTTTTCTAAATATTTTACCCTCCTGTCTATCAGTAATTAAACAAGTGTTTTAATGATATATTTTGTTTATGCTCAATTTAATGCATTAAAGATACATATTTACATTTGCAAGCGTTGAATAGTAAAATTTCAATTTTCAATTTATTCACATAAGATAAAATGTCAAATCCAATCATTCTATGTAGAAACTAAGAGATATTGATCGTTGTTATTAAAAAATAATCAAATTTGAATTTAAGCGTTTCTAGAAAGAAAAAAATTGAAAAGGTTTAACCATTGAACTTGGAGGTCTATACCAGATGACTAGGAGTACATGGTAGTTACTTCAGGGTGTGATTGTTATAAACGTTTAATGTTAAAATCACACGAAGTTCTTTCAATTTATCCACCTAAGATAAAATGTCAAATCCGATCATTCTATGTAGAAACTTAGAAATATTGATCGTTGTTATTTAAGAAATGAACACAATGTCTACCCAAGATAAACGAGTATAACCTGGATTAGGGCAGTTTCCGCGAAGCGGATTATAAAATAGCTTAAATTGCTCCAACCCAGGTAATACGAGTATAACTTGGATAGATATTGAATTAAATTCTTATAATTTACTTTTCTGTAATTTACTGTAAAAAAAAAATGAGTACGTTTTACTTTTGAAATGATATTAATCTGTTCAAAATTCAAATGTAACGTCTGGCAGATTAGTACGTTTTTGACGTTGATGCATTGTGACGTGTCTTGTGACGTGCAAACCAGGTTATAGAGATTTAACTTAATTTTTTAACAAATCAAATGCCACGTTGCAACCAGAATTAAATTATTGAAAAATAATCAAATTTGAATTTAAGCGTTTCTGGAAAGAAGAAAATAGAAAAAGGTTGAACCGTTTAACTTGGAGGTATACACCTGATAAACAAGAAACACTTGTTATATATGTATTTTTTTTTACAATTAAAATTCAAATAATAACTACAAAGCATTTTATTATAACAAGATATTGTCTTGTAATTACGAGATAATTAACTCGTGATAACGAGATCTTTTCTTGTAATAACAAGATAATTAACTCGTTATATAACGAGATCTTTTCTCGTAATAACGTGATTTTGAACTCGTAATAACAAGATCTTCTCTCGTAATAGCGAGATCTTCTCTTGTAATAACGATATATTTTCTCGTAATAACGAAATAAGTAACTTGTAATGACGAACAACATATTTTCTTGTAATTACGAGATGAAAATATTTCTTTTATATTGCCCTATTCGTCTTTCGTACTACAGAGACGTCCGTTTAAATTTGTTCTAGCTCCGCGAATTTCGCTGAGATTGCCAATTTTCCAAATAAAAGTTTGGCAAACATTCATCCCTGAGGAAAATTTTCAGACAAAGGGAACTAAAAATTTTACTATTGTACTTTTTAACTCTAACTATTTAAAGTCAATCATGATTTAAACGTGACCGGAAAAAACCCAACCTTTTTCATTCTTAATCATAACAAATCTCTTTATTATTATCAAATGATAAATGTACATTCAACGCTTCCTTGTTCGGCATCTACTGCCTTAGATATGCGACGAAAAGATAAAGGGTGGATGGAAGTTGTCACTTTTATGTAAATGCGATTTCCATGCACCGTGTGTTTGTGTCAATATTTCAAAATCTATTTGCAATTATAAACATGTTTGCAGAAACATTTGTGTGACAAAAGTAATAAGTGACAGTATAATTAAAATATGCACTTCAATTAGTTTAAGGTGGCTCAACACACAAAGCATTATTTGATGGATCAATGAAGAATCACTATTGAGAAATTATTATACAAAAATTACACCTATATCGAAAATTAATTTATATGATTTTTTTTGCTGTTTTTATAAAGAAACTGAAACATCGGTTTAGCTGCGAACATGATATCTTAGAGCTAAAAATTTGGTATTGATTAATGAACAATACAATTATCTATATAAATACATATCAAAGACAGCCATATAAACTTTATGATATTTAAAAAATATTTATGAAATAAATAACAAGAATTGTAGATATCTATTAAATCTATTGATAAAAACGCTAGTTAACTGTTACACGTATATGGAATTCCATATTCGGAACGAAATCATATAAAGTTGGAATGTGTCACAATTTTGAAAAAATATCAGGTTGTTTAGCTGTAAAATGGTTTGGTCATTTACGGACTTTATAATTCATATTAATTAATCAGAATAAACTGCAAAAGTTTTTGTAAAATTTCTAAAATAATTCTGATCGGGATCATTTTTTTTTCAATCAGGATCGACTCAAATTTGATGAATAGCATTTTTCCTGAAATTTTACATTTTCGTTTCAATCTTTTTTTTTTTTTTTTTATAAATTTCATTGTTTAGTAAGTACTTTGTGACTCTATGCTATTCTTTGAATTTTATCAACGGATTAAAAGGTATAAAATAATTACAATTTCGATTTTCAGAATTTTTTTTAGATAAAAAATTAAATACTTGACGAAACAATCTTTGGCATGTATTTATTCATAATAATAATACACATTTATTGACACCAAGTTTTAAGCTTTAATTATAAAATACCCGTTTGTCCTCAAAACAATTTTTCCTATTTCACTGAAAAAATACAAAAATACATATAAAATAACCAAAAGCCGATATT
The DNA here is from genome assembly GCF_902806645.1 of Magallana gigas. Lineage (NCBI taxonomy): Eukaryota > Metazoa > Mollusca > Bivalvia > Ostreida > Ostreidae > Magallana > Magallana gigas. The sequence continues at coordinate 5,023,948 of NC_047564.1, read as the reverse complement.
GATCTCTGTTTTGTGGAATCACATTTCAAAAAAAAAATCTCTATCAATCCATCAAATAAAATTTTGGTGTGTCAAAGAGCCTTAACTTGTATGTTGATCATTCAAAACCGATACCTTTTGAATTTGCTCACCAGTGCAAAATTTGGAAGGATTTACCCGAAGTATGAAGCAATTATGTCAACTTCCATCGACCCTTTAGCCTTTCGTCGTATATCTAAGACAGTAGATGCCAATCGAAGGCTGATTTTTATGACGTACAGGTGTTATGCATTGTAGTTGAATCGGTTGTAAGCTTTGGTTGAAAGACGGAGGTGATCGCAGAAAAAATTTACCGATGAATTTCTAGCAAAACTTCCATCTGACGTAGCAGTTTGAAATAAATCCAAGTTAAATGTGTACGTCGTATATTATAAGATATAGGTTATATCATTAATTCGAACAGCATTGTACCACCTCACTTAAACGGAGTTAAATGTACAAAAAGTGTAAAACTACTATAAAATGTTATCATTTATATATTTGCCCTCAAAATTTCCTTTTCTTCAATATTGACTAACCAAAAAAGTTTATGTTCATTATCTAAAGCTGAAAAGTTTGAAATTTGCTGTTAATTAACTGAAATATTTCTTTTCTTTAAATGGTGAAGATATTTTTCATATCTTATTAAATAAATTTCATTATCTATACAGTTGGAATTTCATCTATTTCATAATATCTAAGCGTATTTAAATATATCACTTACATGTAGTTGAAGGCAGACTCAATTACACATAACTTCAAATTACTTTAAAAATGTTATTATTTACACCCAATTACAACTACTTTTTTCAATTATCCTATCCCTGATCAACACATTATTGAAGAAATAACTGCATGGTGTTGACATAGTGATGACAGGACGCAATCGGTGAATGGCGTTAACCGGTTTCTATTTGAACAAACTTTAACTATAGTAATTTTTTTAAAATACAGAAGTAACTTGGCACAGGCCAGAAATAGGTTTAGTTAAGATGATAAAATAATCATGTCAAAACTGTTTTAATTTGAAAATGGAAAAGGTTCCTCATGTTCAATTTCTAGTTTTGTAAAATGACTTATTCTGTTGTCTTTTAGTCTAAAGACGGAACAAAATCAGTCTAACGACATCTCTCCCAGGCTCTTTGTCTCGACCTACTTTCATATGACTTATGGGCATTATCCTTGCATCACTAGTATAATTTAGAATCTAGGCGTTGTCTTATATTACATCAAATAGAGCCGAACACTTTAAAACATTGTAACATTTTGTGACCATTTTAAAATTAAACCCTGATTAGAAAAGTAATGTGCTTTAAAGGGGCATGGCCACGATTTAAAGGGGCATGATAACGATTTTGATCAAATTGTAGCTAACCCGAGCTGAAAGCTTGTGTGATATTCTGATCACAACTTGTCTGTCTTCCGTCTGTCTGTCTGTCCGTAAACTTTTCACACTCTCAACATCTTCTCCAGAATCACTGGGTCAATTTTAACCAAATTGGTAAAAAGCACCCTTAAAGGAAGGGGATTCAAAGTTGTGAAAATAAAGGACCACGTCATTTTCTCAAAGGGAGATAATAAGAAATAATTCAGAATTTTTGAGAAATTTTAAAAAATCTTCTTCTCAAGAACCATTTGACCAGGAAAGCTGAAACGTATGCGGGAGCCTACTCGGGTAGTGTAGATCCAAAGTTGTGAAAATCAAGACCACAGGGGTAGGGTGGGACCACGATTAGGGTTTGATTTTTTACATAGGAATATATATAGTAAATCTTTACAATCTTCTTAGAATCAGCCAGGAAAGCTGAATCTTGTGTGGGAGCATCCTTAGGTATGGTAGATTCAAGTTTGTTCAAACTATAATCTCCAGGGTAGGATGTGGTCAAAAGGTGGGAGGGGGGGACAAATTTCTGCATCGGAATCAATAGAAAACAATCTTTTCAAAATGTTCATACGGTTTGCATAAAGAATGTGAGGGTAATATTTTTGTTATTGTAGGTAGCGTATACTTTGTTTTTAAAATCAAACTAACAATTAGCTTGTTTTTGTTTTAAAAACCATCATTTTTAATGACGTGTCTAGAAAATCAATACTTTTTGCGTCTTATTTTCTAAATAACCTATCAAACAATTAACAGATACTATTTTCACTTTACCCTCCCCAATCCCTCTCTGTTAGAGATTGCAAATCAATATTGATGTCAGCACGCTTAAAAAAGTTTTTTTTTTTATGAATTATTGTTTTAATGCACAATTGTATCATTGATTCTATAAATAATAGGCATAGATATCGATTTTGTGTTCAGTGTTTATATATTCGTACTATTGTCCATTGTAAGTATTAAAACACAGCCTTTATATTTAAAAATAGATAACATATATTTATGCTAGATCATAGAGTGTAAAGAGTAGAGCCACCATTATCCAGTGTTTATACTTCCTTTTTAGCAGAAATCTAAAGTTGAATATAACTTCATAAAAAGTAAAGTATATGCTTCAAATATAAATCAATTGCTATGGTCCACAGTGGTTTAAAATAGCAGCATACGACGAGCCTAGTTTATCTCTGTGTACTTGGATAAAACGTATCACTAACTACACGCGACTGCCGTATATCCATAAACAAGAGTATTGATATATCAATATGTAACTTTCACTTCATAACGTTGTTCAATTTTTAGCTCGTCTTTTAACCAAATATCACATTGAAAGACATTCTGGTTTATTCAAATTGTAGATAGCAACGGAGTGAATATACGTGTGTCCTATGGATCAATTTCTCTTGAGACTATTTCGCTGGTTACAATTAATTTTAAGAACATGTTCAAAGTCTCACTTTTGGAACATTATTTCAATTTTCAGCAAATGATATATGTTCTAAATCAATTTATATGAATCGCTGTGTATATTTCATTAGAAAACATTTAGATAAACATATAACAGTTTTACATTTTAGTGATATATAAAGTTGCTGGTTATAAATGCTTAATATTTATCCCCCCCCCCCCCCCCCACCCCACAATAAAAGTCTAGAAGAATTAATAGAACGTTTTCCTTTTTGAAATTGAAAGACACATAAACATTGAAATATACATATAATGCGAGTGTCTCTCAGTTACAGTTTGACCATTGACCACAACTATATATCTGGAGGTTTTTTTGGTCAATATAATTTGTGTGTTCAAAAATATTTACTAAACCACGTTATTTCTGAAAAGTTATCTAATATTACATGTACTAATGTTCTCCCAAAATTTCGTAGACGGACACACCCACACACACACCTTGAAATCTGTCCATTGAATTTTATAAGACAACTATGAGTAGATTTTGTGTTTTTTCTTAACAATTTCTTAAACTTCAAATGCATGCCTGTCTTATTTATGTCTTGAGAAAAAAAAATAATTGGTAACAACTACTTTTGCCAGGCGGCGCCATGCGTGACGTAAAAAATATCCAGTTTTTACGTCATTATCAAACCCTTCACGTTTTCATGAACGTTTACCTTTTATTTCTGACCATTTCTTTGAAAACAACATTTCACTAAAAATACACATTGAATATAATTTTCTACGGTTTTTATTAAAAAAAAAAATTCTTAAATCCAAATAATTTGTTCATTCAAACATGCACTGTACTATTTTTTTATGACGTGTGTTTTCCCACAATGTAACAAATGTTAAGCAATTGTATTAATATAAAGGAAAGCATAGGAAATTATTTTATATAGGTTGCTTTGTTCTTGTTCATGATAGATTTATCAGATATATTTGCAAAATAAAAATGCATATAAAAATACAAGCTTAACAAATACTAAGTATAGGATTTTTTAAATAAAGTACTTGGAAAAGGAAGTTCCCCAGATGTGTAGTGTAGTCCACGACCCCCCCAAAACCCAAATTATATAGTTAAAATACAGCCTTGATACTTTCGTTTTTAGTATTGGAATCTAAAACAAAAATGTTTGAATTAATGGTAGTCAGTGTCCTGAACTGGTTTCGTTTTGTGTTGCTGCAACAAAAAGGTAAGCATCAGTTTGTCAAAAACATCCAGTCAGTTATTTATATGTTTATTTCGTGTACTGTGATGGAAATACACCGATAATTAAACTCTATCTTATTTCGAAGGGCACGAAAGCAAAACTACCGGTATCATATTTTTCATTTCCTTGAAAACGTCAGGTGTGTTCTTACAGAACAAATTAGCAGGCGTTGCACTTTAATTAAATAAAATGATTAAATCATACTCATTCAATACGGGTAATGTGTAATTTATGAAAAAACCCCGAAATATTGATCGGAAATTTAATCAAAGTACTGAAGTACTGACGGAAGTTGATTTTATCGATTATCATTTATTTTAAAATCAGCGATATGTAATTTTGCAAGTAGCATCAGTAATCGAAATATTTCTGAGAAATTGTATTGATCCAGGCAAGATTGAACTCTAGTTTTGTTCAACTAATGCAAACGCTCGACTGTCTCCGTTTATCTCCGACAAGCAAGAGAGACTCTCTGTTTTGTCGGATATTAACGGAGACAGCCGAGCGTCTGGATAAACGAGTCTAGTATATTGAAGTCTAGCGTATGAATACCTACGACTTCAAACAATATCTATACTGTTTGTACCATTTAAAATCTTACTTTTTTCATTGTATTAATAAATAGGTTTTCTTGAAAATCAATGTTTCAGAATACATTGCATCTGAATTTATCGATTATTTTCAAGAACTAAGTGTTGTCAGCGGTATTGATTTGTGCTTAGGTCCAAACACTGTTTAACTTTTGGTTTGCCCGAGTAAGTGCATAGGAGAGTTGATTGAAATAAACTCCCAAAAAGTGTATCGGACACCCGTACACTGTAACTAGGAAATATTCAAGATTCATATCAATCTAATTAAAGATAGACCTTTTATCTTTGTCAATTTATCTTTTTCATTTATAATGTTTACAATGTTTTTGAGGGCATTTCTAATAGACTTCTAAAATATAAGTGTCAGTCGTCGAGTGGTAATCGAGAAAAGAACCCACAATTCATTGTTATGTTAAAAATGTCCAGGCCATGCTTTTGTTTTCAATTGGAATGTTTAAAAAGAAAATTCGAGGTTTAAACCTAAAATGAATGTGATAAACGCTAGAGACTGTTTAGTTATATTTAAAACTGATTAGCATCTATAATAATCAGATTTAAAAAAGATGCTTACCGGTATATCGAACCAATGTAAACAGAAACAAGGCTCTATACCGATCATTGAGATCGATGGTGGTAGCATGTGTAACTTAAAGGGCAAACAGATCGTACATATCGATCGTACCCAATATCGAACTTGACCTAGATATTATCATGATAAACCTGTACACCAAATTTAATTTTAATATGTTCATCCTCTGCGAAGAAAATGAGCAGAAACTGCAAAAAACTAGAATTTTTCTAAGTCCAAGGGCCATAACTCTGTCAAAAATTGCTCGATCGTACCTAATATCGAACTTGACCTCGATATTATCATGATAAACCTTTATACCAAAATTAATTTCAATATGTTCATTCTCTGCAAAGAAAATGAACGGAAACTGTTTGTGGACCGACCGACAGACCGACCGACAGACAACAGCAAAGCAATATGCCCTCCTTTCTTCGAAGGGGGCATAATAATTGTTAGCGCAAAGAATAGTATGTTGTTTTAATTTCACTCTCTGAAAAGATGTAACTAGCATCAAGCTTTCTTTTTTTATAGAACTTACACAATGCATGATCGTTCAAGACAAGATGTACATTTCTACACCTCGTAAGTGTTGCTTTTTTTAATTATTAAATATTTAAAAGCTAAACAATTATTAAACATAAGCATTATATTACAAAAACTAATTTTATTGTAAACAAAAACATTTTTGGGAACAAATTTTGTAATTATTCATAGGATGTATGTGTCAACTTTATATCTCTTTGTAAATCAAGCTGGCGTTATAAATGTATAATAAGCAAATGTACGCATGCAGGGGGTATATCCATTAACATCCCATGGTCAAGTTACCCAGGTTGTTTGATAGTCTGTAATTTGCATTTACGCACAACAGGGTCACCGAGTGTTAGGTGTCAAGTATGTTTTCACCATAGGTCAATTAACACGTCCAACATCGAATACCTTTATGTAACTATTGTCGTAATATATCATGTCAGATGTGAATATTATCTCATTATTATTTTTTCTGTTCTGGCTGCTGGACGCAAATTTTTTTCATGAACTTTGTTTCACCTGCCCACCCACATTTATTTAAACATAAGATATAGTATGTAAGACGTCATAATGTTCTCCATATTTTCATATGAACACTGCTTATTTGTGAGGTGGCGGTTTTTAACCCTTATCTTTGCAAAATTATTGTCATTTATTCAATAATTATTTTTATTATTTACTGTGTTGTTTTCATTTTAAAACAATACAAATGTAATTCATTGAATAAACGTCCTTAAATGCAATAATTTGTTCAATTTTCTTTGCAAATAAACTTGGAGTCATTGGATTATGATAATGTACAAGTTTTTCTGGTATATGGTGGATTTCCTTTACCGGAAAAATTTGGTTGTCAAAAATAATATCTATCCAAAATAAAAAAAAGCACAATAAATTATTTATTAGATGACCTCTGAATATATTTCTTCTTCTACAGCTATTCCTACTTTTTTGGCAAAAAAAACAACACAATAGAGTGTCAAGCAAACAGAGCAGGTAAATTTAAAAAAAAAGGCAAAATAGTTCCTGCAAAAGTGTCGGTATTTAGCATGTATGAGTATCTGCACTTTAGTGGTTATTCGTGTGTGTAAACTGAGGCAAATTACGTGTTTGCAAAATGATTCGATAAATGGGTTTGCAACTAAAATCTATTAAAAAGTAAGTAACATTGGTGTATTAATTAATTGTTTGGGCTAACGAAAAATGCTGCTTTGAGCGCAGTTTATTTTAATGAGAATATAAGCGCACAAACCAATCATATCTGTTTTATGTTATAATCTCATTTCTGATAAAAACAATAGCTAATTTTTAATTTTTACATAGTAGTATCCTTCGAAACATGAATTAACCGAATCGCTTATGAAATGTGATATTTACGGAGCAAATTGCTTACCAAAACTATGTCAAGTAAAATGTGCAGATATTGTTTTAATTAAACGTTAATAAAAATAGATTTAAAAAAAAATGTTTTAAGTGGAAGGAATGCTGAGATGTGGCAAATCGGAAGTGTACATAAAACAGGAATGTGTTTGTTCCTTCCACAACGTGTATGAAGCAACTAAATACCACAGTTACTCCTCTTGTCCACACGGCGAGAAATCAGACGTTGTGACGAAATTAAAATGTTAGTAAACTAAAAATTAAAGTTTGCAGTTTCGGGTATATGATTTTACTGAACTGTGCAAACGATACTTTTGTTGCTTTTTGCATATGTGCAGATTTTTGTTGTCGATTAAAAAGGATTGAATAAGCATGCAGCATATACTTGTAAATATATAAATATATTATTTGATTTGTCGTAATGAATGAAAAAAGAAGGGTTTAAAAATTATTATATAAATACTTTTTATATATGATTAAGTAATATAACGTATATGTTTGTCGAGTGGACTTTAAATTATTCAAACTTAACATGTTTTAGTTATGGTACAACACATCAGATTTATTTGGAAATCACTTTTACTGGGTAATCACATACAATCTTTCAATATATTTCCTACTCGCCTGTTTAGGTCCGGATTGTAAAATACACAGTTTGAATAACAAAGGACCATGTATCAACGGAGGCAACCTGACTTGCAAAAGGGATTAAGTAGCTCCAGCTATCAAATGTACATGCCCACCGCACTACACGGGAAATTTTTGCGAGGATAAAATGGAAAATGTAAATGTGTTTATCATTTTAATTTCTTTTTTCTTGTCCACTTGTTCTAATCTTGTTGACAAACATAAATGCAAACATGATAGTTTCTATATAGTTATCTATCGCCATATCCTGTATGTATAAAATTCCAGATCACGAGACTTTGTGATAAAATCTCAAACGCTTCGGCTGACACTTTGAAGAATTGTAATGTCACAAAAGAAAACTGTGTCACATACAGCAGGAACAGGCGTTATGCTTTCAAGTGTTTCAAAACCGAGACATCTCAGGAAAGACGAGGTGGGGGTGTTTGAATCATAAATAAATACGTCATATTTGTAAACGTAGGACACCTACCAGATAAGTCATTGTGTGATTTTTTATTTCACAGGATTGCCATTGTGCAAAGACACAGAGGATATCACAGTGCCTCCTGTTGTCACTGATGTTCCTTACTCGATTGTCCCTACAGATGCAAAGATGGTTCGTTCGAAATCACGTAATGTAAATTCTGCGGCAGAAGTACATTCATATATCCCCGTGCTGATCATGATTTCACTAACTTTACAATTGTGAGATCTTTTTATTAAGTTGGATGTTATGCTGGCCCTTATTATTACTTTACTTCAAAAATCACCAATACTATTTGTGACAGTAATAACAATTACAATTATCAATTTCTTTTATATTCATATGAAGCCGTACAGATTATTGGTGTGGTTTTTTTTGTTGGAAAAGACTCATTTATTTGGGTTTTTTTTTTTATATTGGAATCCCTCAAAGAAAATATAAGATATGTATAATGATGGATGCACTGATTAACCTTTTTTTCTTCTAATCATACCTGTTACCCCGCATGAAAAATATAATGTTATTTTGTTAAATATCATCTGTATTGATCGAATGCTAGAGTCTCTATCTAAATAACATTTGACTAATATTGGTTAAACGTGTAGGTCTTGTTGATGGTTTGTTTTTTTTAAAGCCAACTAGTACTACTTGTTACAATGTACATGTATAGCATTCAAAGTCTATTCAAATTAATATGCAAGTATATTTTTATGTCTGGGAAACATCGTAGAAATGGCAAAATACACAAAGATTTATTGGGTATTGTAATATTTAGAATGAAGCCAGTATCAGTGTGTTAAGAGTTTTTTTTAAATATAAAATTCCAAACTTTTGTTCCAATTCATTAGGTTTATTCACAACTCTTTATAAAGTTCATTCACAACAGTACCAAACTTATGTATGCGATAATTTTTTATGGTTGTATATACTTAAGGCATCGGTTCTTGATCATGATAATACATCTACATACAAGTTGATACCATGAAATCATTCTTTTTTTTATCTAATTTTCCTCTTGTTTTTTTTTTTTATTATTTAATCACATTGATTATAGTTTCATTTGTTGCTGATTTTTATTTTTCAAACATAGACATTCTTGTATACACATACTTAAACACGCGTTTTAATGATATATTTTGTTTATGCTCATTATAATGCATGGTTAAAGATACATGTCAAACAATACACAGAAATGTTTATAAGTAACATTTATTATGAATAAACCTCCATAAAAAGCAGGCATTGTATCCATACCCTATGATATATATAAACAATAATCCTTAGTTGTTAACATAATCAGGATGGTTAAGGCCAATTTACACTAAATTTTATCTCCTTAAGGAAAAAGAACTCTGTATAAAGGTATAGGAAAACATTCACATTATAAAGTTTAAGTATTAGAATGTGTTTTACTTAGTGGTTTATAGCTGAACAAATCAATCAAAAATTAAGATAGATCTGATGGATAATTTGTTGACCATTCAGCCTCCTTAAGGTAGATCTTTTGATGAGTAAATCTTGTTTTGTGCTTTGAAAATAAGCGAGACAATAATGTTAAACCGGATTGCAAGGTCATGTAAAGCAGTACCACTCAGTCTCTTTCAGAATACATGATCACATTATACATTTTGAAAAAAAAAACCATTATCAGATTTGTTACTGATCCGGTTCTAAATATGGGCAAAATATTTTTTTAACTAAAAGCATTGGAAATAAACCGTAAAGGCTATTTTTGTTTTTAATTAGTGACTTACATTACTTTTGTTGATGCAATATTGATGTGCCAAGTTGTGTTTTGTGTTACGAATAAACAACTACTTCTCAATTTCGAGTTTTATATCTCTATTCCTCTGGATATTTAATTACACATATTAACAAGTATAGTTTTAAAAAGAAGCCTCTGTCGCTTAAATTTCGTTTTAATTATTAGCAGTAACTGAAGCGACTTTCAAAATAAACTACAATAAAAGACGGTAGTTCAGTGTCTTTCAAAATGTGCCCAAAATCGAAAGGTTAGTAATTTCTCTAGTATATTGCAAATGTGACATAAAAAGATTATATCACAATTTTACAAAGGCGATTATTCAATAGATATATAATTGTTGGCAAATATGTGAAAAAATGCAATTGTTTTTATAGATCTAGTAAAATTCATATCTACAGAGAACATTATAACTAAGTTGTGTTTCTTTTCTTAAATACAAGTAATACATTTGGTTATAGAAATGTTATTTAGATGCTTTAAAACCGGACTAACTTGATTCATGTGAAGAATATAAATATTGATAAAGTGTACAAAAATACTTTAAATACTTTAGATGCTTATATTTGCAATGAATATAGAAATATTAAGCAAGCAAGCGTTGATTTTATTATTTTATACATTATAATATCTACAATATACACAGGAATATTTGTTTAGGAGGGCTCGATGGTCGTGGCTCTATTGATCTTCTTAAGAAGAAGAGTTCTGTATTAAAATATAAGGAAATACCAAAATTTTAAAGGCAAATTATACGGATTTTTTCCTTACCAAATTATAGTTTATAGCTAAACTTACAGATGATCAGATGGTTAATTTATTGACCATTGAGCCTCCTAAAGTTAGATCTTTTAAAGAGTAAATTTCGTTTTGTGCTTTGAAAAAAAGCGAGATAATAATGTTAAACCGGATTGCAAGGTCGTGTAGAGCAGTACAATATCAACGTACCACTTTTAGCACAAAGAAGCATAACTTTAAACATATATGTTATATGATTAACATTATCAACAAATAAACAATTGTAACTGAGAGATAGGTATTCCAGTAAATGAATCAATACACTCTTTGTGTTGATTATTAAGGTCTTCCGTTTCCAACGGAAGACCTTGTACTGATTCTGTTGGAAATTCTTCATTATTAGGGTCTTCCGTTTCCAACGGAAGACCCTCTTGTTATTCTTCGGTTTCTTTTTATTATTATTTTTTTTCTTTTTCTTTTTTTTCTGACTCCTTTTCGGCTTCACAACTCAAAAAGTTTTCAACTTATTTAAAGGAAACTTTCAGGGATTATGTGCAATTATATTGCCTCAAAGATGTTAAAGTTTCCAAAACAACGTCACTTCCGTTTTGACGTTACGTCATTTTTAAACTTTAAAAAATGTCATTTTGTCCGCGACATTTCTCAAAAACGCTTTAAGATAGAGTCTCGAAATTTTCTGTGGTTATGAATTTGGCAATTTACATGTGCAATAAGGCTGGAAATAAAAATCCGTCACTTCCGGTCGAAACCGGAAGTGAAACAAATTTTTCGAAAAAATGAATTTGCTGATCAAATCAAAAATGAATATGTGTTTTATCAAGCTTATCAAGCTGAATCTAACACTGAAATCCGTTTTAAAATCGGACGATGCATTAAAGAGATATCGGGGTTTAAAAATTGATTTTCCCGGAAATTTTGTTTCCGCGTCCTTGGTTTAAAAAATAGCGTAATGTTCAAAGTAAAGTTAACTCGTACCAAAAATAATTGTTAAGTCGTACAGTAACACATTCGGATTTTTTTTGTTAAGTCGTTTTTGAAATCAGGAAGGTTTTTGTTAAGTCGTACTTAAAATCAATCGGATTTTGTTAAGTCGTACCAGGAATAATTCGATTTTTTCATTTTTTATTTTAGTTACACTTGTTATTGGTTCAAGAGCTCTGCTTCTTACAGGAACTTCCAGCTTTACTTCCGACATTAACGGAAGACCCACTCGTTGCTTTGCAACGAGCTTTGCTCTAGTTATTTTTCTTCTTCTTTTTCTTCTAGACGTTTCTTTAAACTGTAATATCTCGCTTGTTTGTCATTAGATTTTATTCAAATTTTCAGGGTTTATTGTAAATGACAATAGCTTACTATAGCAAAAAATATGGTGAAATCGCTACTTCCGGTTTTGAGTTATTCCCCTTTGAATATTTTTTTAGTGGGTCTCGTGTACCTGCAAAGGCTCCGAGTAGATCCGTAGCAAGTAGTTTTAATTTACAAATCTTTAATGTAGACATCTTGAACGTTGTCCTCCTAGTTTTACATGTTTGATTAACACACGTATACTGCTTAAAAAATTACATCGAAATTTATGTTTCAAAAAATGTTAAATTTTGCTTATATCTTTGCTCATTAACTTTTTAGTTGTAAATTTTTTCTAGACACATATAGAATAAAAGTTGTGCAGAATATCAAGAGCTTTCATTTGATACCATAACAAAGGGGCTAGTTCCTAAAATGAGGGGTCTAGATCCCTTAAAAGTCTTTGCTTCATAACTCTAAAACGGTAAATTTTTCGATATGGGCGTCGCTGCAAGAAATGTTGTTTGTGACTTTATTGATCTCATAAAACTGTTTTTGTGTTCGGGTAGTGCATAATATTCGGGTAAAAAGTAATACGTGTTGACCAGTACTCGCGGCATTTGGCCAAGTAAACGAAACTCTCCCTCGCCCGCGGCCGAGAAAATCGGTCATCATGGTCGCGGCTGGGTTACCTAGCGGTCAGTGGTTATCTAATACACGAGAGTTGCGTCTCTCACAAATGAGTTTATTTAGTCGCGAACTCAAAAATTGTTGTAGTTTTGATTACACATAAAAGTTTATGGACTAAACGATTGGGTGTCAATGAAGAAATCGTTCAGTTAATTAATAAAAGCAATGTCATTCTCAATCTAAAGCAATATCAGACAAAGATCAATTGTGGGTTTTAAGTTTAAAATAAAGAACGTCTATTTGATAGAACATGGTCGTTATACGGCAAACTTTTCAAATCTTCCTGGGTTCTGAGATGTGCGTGTCTGTGCGTTGTACCTGTACGTAATCTATCCTTCGTCCACGGCCGATCAGCCACGGCTGCACTACTAGCGGTAAGCGGTTATCTAATACACAGGATTCACACACCGCGACGCACACTTAGATGAAGATAAACGTGTTTGAGTTTATATAGCCGTAAATACAAGAACTGTTTTAATTTTAGATTATAAAAATTTGTCCATCTTGTATTTATTTAATTAAACATTTGAGTGTAACTGAATATTAATGAAAGATATTACTCCAAATCGGAAACATAGTCAGACATAAATTAATGGTTGGTTTGTATATCTAAAAAAATTTACCCCCCCCCCCCAAAAAAAAATAAAAAATTAAATGATGATTATCCCTCGCACATGGCCGAGGAGATCCAGCGCGAGTGGACAAGTGATCTGCGGTCGGCTCGTGTTCTTCTATATGTACCTTATCACGCGTTCATGTTTCATATTTTGCACGGACAGAAGTATATTTTATTATGTTTTCAACTATTATATAGATTTAAGACGAAAATAAATAAATTTATTTTACTTGTACAGTTGATTAAGCATTGATTTAATTATACGATAGCGTACAAGGTAGTTTAAAAATCAAATCAAATTATAATCAAAGTTCCATGTTACATGTACATGTTTGCGGTAGGTGCTAGCACGATAAAAGAATGTCCTGAATTGTCCTGAATTGAGGCATTTGATGATTATTTAAAAGAATATTCACATGAGTTTTAAACAACTTAAGATTAATAGATTATATCAGTCACATATTAATCACTCTGTAGTTTTTCTACATGGTTGTTCGTTTCAGTGTGGAAGCGAACTCAGTGCTGTGTCCCCCCTCCTCCCGCCCCTCTGACAAGTACTCGCGCTGGATTTTTTTAAATTGGCGAAAAGATATCCAGATCTGTCGAAAATCATTTTTGGTGACTTCTTCTCATGAGTAACATTTTCTCCTCAACGTGTTTAATTTTCCCACCCGTGTGTTTATTCGGTCAGTCTGTGTTAATTCAATCGCCACGTGCGACCGAAGATCTTGTGTCGCTTCAGCGCACACAACTCAGAACATATGTAATTGAGTAACAACTGGAAGGGTGCTTTTATAAACAATAAGACTATTATTCTAAGTCAATCATCTTCACATTAAAGATGTGAAATCGTAACCTAAGAATGTGGCTAATAAATTAACCTGTTGATCACGCTAAACTTTTATAGTTATGAACATAATAATTCATGATATATTATAATTAAAAGTTTGAAGACAAAGACAATTTTTTTCTTGGGAAATACGACTACATTATGCAATGCAGTCGTTCGCCATAGAAATCATCAAAGTACTACAACTGTCGACGGATTTCTTATTTCTTTGAAAGACCATGATAATTCACTTGACTTGCAGGCTATAATATAGCGATATATCTGCCTCCCAAAAATATATGCGCTTCTCAAAGTTACACTTAAGTGAGATAGATGTGCGTTATTGGGAATTTTATTTATTGCTAATTGTATGGAAATTGATTTAAAAAAAACAACTTTTAATTGAAGTTGTGTATTATGAGGTTGTAATGCAACTTAATTTACTTACAAGGTTAGCTACAGCCAGTGGAATATAGGTGGCTTTTATGTGAACAATGAATACCCAATATATTAAATACAAGATAAATAGTTTCCAGAATTATAATACTAATATGCTTGTGTATATGAAGGTTGCACCCTCATTTGTATGGCTGTAGGTGAGGAGGTATAGGTGTATCGATGTACATACAATGTATGACTGCACATACGGATTCCGGACCATGGCTACAGACGATACCAATGATAGTCTTTTAATACATCAATGCACAGTTTGATCTAGAAACTGACCAGTTTCATAACTTCTTCGAATTTCTCTAACACGGACTGTCTAATTCCTTCCCAGAATTCCAATTTACGCAAGCGCAATTGAAGTTGTTTTTTTAAATTTAATTAGTCAACCCACTGACATAAAAATAAGGATTTTGCATATTATTACATGGTCGAGAGAAGTAAAATTCATTTCTGTATATAAGGTTATTAAATTCACATTACATAGCGGTGTCTCTATGAAACAGCACCATCTGGTGTAAAAGTTAGATGCTCGCCTTTGCATAAATTCTCCCGCTCATCTTTTTTATTAGCTGATTATATATTATTTTGAATGTCCAAATCTACTCGTATCATTAAATAATATCAGACGACACACATTTCCCTGAAGAAAATCTCAAAGATGCCATCAATTTTGACTAATTACTAAATTTTGTCAGCACGTAAAAATTTTAAACTTGCAAATAGTCTTCAAAAATTTAGAAAGATTTAAATAAACAAGTTATCTTAGAGAAAAGGTTACGTGTTTTGTAGGCGGGTTAGGTTTTTAAAAAAAACTGCAATTCCTGACATGAATCATGAGTACATACTGTTTATAACAATGCTTGCTACCCTTTTAAAATTTAACTCGCCATTAAACATCTCACATTTTATAGAATTTTTGAAACGATTACACAGACTGTGTTCGACAAATAGTTTTCCTAAAACATTTTCTTCCTGTCTTGTTTAAAACACATTTTATATACAGGCTTTCAATCACAACACGTTTTTATAGCAAAAGCAGAACTGAAAGTTTAGTCATTATAATCGTTTGACACCATATTACATATATTTTTAACCCGCAACAACAACGGAAGACCTACTCGTGGCTTTGCCACGAGCTTTGCTCTAGTTATTCAATACATTTCTGATTCAATATCCATTTTAGTTCAATTTAGAGTCATGTGATGTTTTCTTCAAACTGAAATTAAACAGAAAAAATACTTGGTAAAGAGAACAAATTCTGTGAAGTTAGATGACATATATTTGCTAAGTATTTTATTTTTTGCATGTCCAAATAACAAAAGTAATTTTTTTTCTAGAAATAAATTGAACCATACAAACGATTTAAAGAAGTATCTCGAAGACTAGCTTCATTTTTTCTGAAAAATAAATCAGAATTAGAAGACTTTATCAAAATTAACCTGAAATGTATTTTATTTTTAGATTTTTTTTAGTACACGTTGATCTTTCAACACATCAACAGTTTACATCTTTCATGACATTATAAAACTCTTAAACTGACAATGATTTATCTTTTTAAAAAACCCTTCTTCGCTTTCTAGGTGAATATAAGCAAACATACAAATGTTGATTCAGAAAATTCTTCTATTGCACCTTTAAACGGTTATCATAAATTCCATATACTTTAATATCCACTAAGATTATTGAGGCAATCCTCTAGTTAGTGTTGTCTAAACGATTTTCACAATCATATATGTAAATCGTAAGTTTTAAGTAATATAGATTTACAGTCTTAAATTAAAATGTTGACGTTATGGTTTAAAATACGTTTCTGTTGAAATGTATTTTACCTTTCGGAGAAACTTTTCGGACTCATTAATTTCAAATGCGATTCCCCTGGTTATAAAAGTAAGCATAAACAAAAAATTGTAAATATAAACAAAAAATTGTTAGTACGAGAAAATGATTCTTTTAAGGTTATATAAGTTAAAAAGGTAAAGAAGTAACAAGTGGAGTTTAATTCGTTCATATATTAATGTGTTGTAATATCAAACATATGTAATAGTTGTCCGCACGTGAGCGGGAAAAAATAGACTTTGTACATCTAATTAAAATAACACAGAAATTTCTACAAAGGAAGATGAACCGAAAAAAACCCTAATGCTTAAAAATATACATTGTTCTAAAAGAAGTAAATTTGACTTCTTTTTCTCGTTTTTTAATGTGAAATCTTTGGAAACCCAAACCAGTTTCGATTTTTAATTGAAAAAATATATAAGTTGTTACGCTCTATATGCATTATAAATTGAAGTCAAGAACATAGTCTTTGAATTGTTTTTGAGTGTCAAAATATAAATACTTCTCAAGTGCCATGATATTTTATTCTTGGTCACATGACTAGAATACCACAATGTTATTATACTAATATTTCAGTTTGTGAAGTGCAAGTTATAACCGCTCGGCCACAAGAGTCCTTATATCTATTTTTCTATTTTACGTAAAAGAACATCAATATATGACCTATTGCTGATTGGTTTCCGTCCGTCGTTGATAGTCTTCGTGCGTTGACAGATGACCTTTTTTTTTTTTATTAAAAACTCTCATGTTATCTAAGAGAGAAAGAAAAAAAAAGAAAAAGACATGCAATCACATCATGTACATTTTACATAACACAGCTATGAACAGTAATTCACTCACTTCTTTCCAATCTTTTTCATAGTCTGAATAATTGCAATTTCAAACAGCATAGATATCTAAATAAGGTATCTTTCAACAATTATTTGACCTATACTAAAACATTAAAACCCAGATGACCATGTTAAACTTGAAAATAGTCAATTCTTTCACATGTGGTATGATGCATCTTTTGGGTAAGAGGAACAGAACGTGAACATGTCATGACACTTGCTTCTCAACGGCTCAAACGGCAAGGCCAAAATTGCCAAAACTTTATTAATTTTAAATAAAACCATCTTCTCTATTTCTGCACACCTGAAAGAAAATTGCATTGCAAAATTATGTTTAGAAAAACTTTTTTACTGATTACCAATCATCTAAAGCAAAATATCGAGGATGTAATCACCAGTAGATTCAAAGTCAGTACAACCTGTCTTAAGACACGAACATTTGACGGCTCTTGTGTTTTTCTTGATGATATTTTGGAAATTTTAAGTATCTTTTATTTGAGTCTAATACTAAAGAGGAATGTCAATTGCAGAAAGTTGCCATTAATAAAAAGCACGTGCTGAAAAACAATATCTTGTTTGTTTCAGGCTAACTGCTTATTGATTCCAATTATTTTATTTTATCTTTGTTAATGTTTATGAAACTTATTAGTGTGATAGTTTAGAAAAAGATGTCCTTTTTTGCACCTCGTAAGGTTGCTTATTTCAAGATCAATTTAATCATTTTACAACTTAGCTTTACTCAAACTTTACATAATTTGTATTTTATTGTTATTTTAAGACACTAATAAAATTATTTATTAACATAGTAAACAGTAGCTAATTCTGGCAGCATTATTCAAATGACCTTTTTCTAACCTTGACCTCGGAATCTTAAACAATAACTATAACTAATTGTTGGAAGTGCTTGTCATGGCCATTTATTCACAATCATCAAAATACAAATTATGCGCCGATCATCAAATCGATATGGCAGCATACACGAAAAACTAGTCCAAGCACAAGAAATACCACCTTGACCCAAGGGACCTGGAAATAACAGTGCCCCATGGAGGTGGCATTTTTTGCAAAATTCTGCCATTATTTGTATTGTAAAAGACACGCGCAAAATCTTCTGTCTTAACTGGTGTTGATAAAACATTGAGACCATGACGCTGAAAGTAGAAATAAAAACAAAAGCCAAAAACTTTGTTCTAAACATACACATACATGTCATACGAAATTGTCAGCCTTACAATAATTGACAAAAGGAAAACCTTTTAAATTGTAAAGAAAATTATATATTAATGCCAAGCTGTTCTTCACACCAATAGATACATCATTAAATAACCAATATTGGCAGGAGGTGGGTGGGAGGGTTTTTCTAAGATGAATTTGTGCCACCTATCAACTTTGGATTGAGCAGGAAAAGGAAGTAGCAACCGGGCATGCCCAGTTATATAGTTGTATTAAACAAGAGTTATGGATCTTGCAACAATGACAGTTAACAAGAGTTATGGATCTTGAAACATTAACATAACACCTATGCTTAAAATAACCTGGTTTATCCAGAGATGATAAACCCTATTATTTTAAGACACTAATAAAATTATTTATTAACATAGTAAACAGTAGCTAATTCTGGCAGCATTATTCAAATGACCTTTTTCTAACCTTGACCTCGGAATCTTAAACAATAACTATAACTAATTGTTGGAAGTGCTTGTCATGGCCATTTATTCACAATCATCAAAATACAAATTATGCGCCGATCATCAAATCGATATGGCAGCATACACGAAAAACTAGTCCAAGCACAAGAAATACCACCTTGACCCAAGGGACCTGGAAATAACAGTGCCCCATGGAGGTGGCATTTTTTGCAAAATTCTGCCAAATGAACCACGAACAGTGGTACATCCGCCAACAAATCTAGGCGGTCAATTTTGCAAACAATACAAGTACAGAAGTACTCAAGTTGCAATGATAATCAGTTTTACATACAACCACAAGTTAACAAAAAGTAATTGCATCAATACTCAACTCACAACTTCAAATTATCAGCTGGCCATGACAAAGCTTACTGTTTAATAAGTGGATAAAATCTGTCAGTGGATGACATGAATTGCAACAATGCATTTTTCAAAGAAGTTACAAATATTTCATTTCCCAAGTCAGACAAATGTATGCCATCTTTTCGAAATAGGGTACCCTGTGTACTTAAAATATCAGGATATTTTATGGAGGCCCCACATACATTCTTAACAACAAATGTAGCAAGAGCTTAATTTATTCTAGTTCTCCAATTTTCCCCATCTTTGTTCGAAAGGCATAATGACCAATTTCTACGTGGCAAGATATGTGACCACACAATTATTGTCTTTGGCAATAACCTTGTTATTTTAGACACGGTCAACTTCATGTACTTTTGTAAGCCCTTTAGTGTATTATGAGGGTTGCCAATATCGTTGCCACCACAATGTATAACTAAAAGTGTTGGATGTCTATTACTCTGCTTTAGCATTTCTTTAATAGTCTGGTACAACCGAGACCAAACCATGCCCCTAATTCCCTGCCAAATTATTCTTTGTGATGTTAGTCCCAAGTTGTCATCAATATTTTGTTGTGCATATTTCTGAGCCCAATGAATTATCAATGATCCGACAACCCATATGGCATCTGAAATAATTTGTAATCAGTACATATTATAATTTACACTTAAAGAATTGGTCTGATGTATGATTTGTAAGCGGAGGAATTCCATCTACCCATGATTTTAATTTCAGATTCATTCACGCCACTTAAATATAAATGGGTGGCCCCGCCAATTCTGAAGGAATGGGATTTATAAACACCACTAGATGTAGGCATGTTCAAAAATGATAAACACCTGTTTAGCATGCCTGAAAACTGATATTGAGTTAAAAGTTTGGAGTAGTAATGCACGAAAAATTTATTTGATCTTACAGTATGCCTCACAACAAGAAATTTCTGCAATAATGAAAACAAAATTTGTGACTGGGCATGCTTTAGAACTTTCACCGACGAGCCTTGATACAATTGATCAGTCTTGGAGTTTTTGATAAGGATAATAACCTGGTCCTTTAATAGCTGTACACAATCTGACTGAAGGGACACCACATCACTAACTCTAAGCAAAGCAAAAAATGCCAACAAATATGCACATTGAAATAGCATTGCCTCATATGTTGAATATGTTACTTGAGGCAAAGTATCTATGATACTGAGGAGCATTTGTAATGTTATAGGCCTTCTAATATCGCTAGTTAATGTAGACCTTTTGTATCCACTGAGCAATTTCTTAATCAAAAACGATTCCACTGGATTTGTCCAACCATGAATATTTATGAAAAAAACTCAAACCTGACAGATAACACTTAACAGTTGAAAAGGCACAATTACGTTCATACATGTATGCAATAAAATTGATAACATGGTCGATAGGAGGCGGCCACAATTGTTGTAAAGACTTATCTACCCTATATTTGAAAAATGCTTGAATGCCTTGCTTATAAACTTTGTTTGTATTCTCAGAAATACTAACTTCTACTAGTTCCTCTACAATTGATGAATAATTTGCAAAAATTGTGTAGGAACTGGACAAGGATAATGCTGCGCCCCAGGAGCCAGCTGATGAAACTTCCACAACTGAAAACGAGAAATAGCATCTGCTTTATTGTTCTTAACACCTGGAATATGCTGACATTTAATTTGTATGCTTTTCTGCAAAGTTTTGAGAACTAAGGCTCTCAACAAAATCATGATTCTCTTATTTTGTGATGTTTTGTTGTTAATTATATGAACAAGTGCTAAATTATCAACATGCAATAGTAATTTATTACAAGCTAGTTTGTCTGCCCAGATAAAAATTCCTAACACTATTGGGACAAGTTCCAGAAAAGTAATATCTTTCTTTATGTCATGTGACCAATCTGCTGGCCAAGCTAACCAACTCCATTTATCACCAAATACAACACCACACCAATAAGCTCCTGAACTGTCTGTATAAAATTCAAATGTATCATCCATAAACCAGTCTACAGTTGAAAATTTTGTAAATCCATTAAAATTTTCTAGAAATACAACCGACATTTGAAGATCTATCTTTATTTCATTTGATACCCTAATAAAATGGAAAGGTCTAGCAATACCTTGCAGTGCCCCATAAATTCTCCTACAAAATGCTCTACCCGCAGGCAACGCTTTTACTACAAATGCCAATGAACCCACTAATGATTCCAATTCTTTCTTGGTACTTTTTTACTGCCAAGGACATACTTAATCTTGCCCAACAACTCATCCACTTTTTCTTTTGGAACAAAAATTGTACCTTGCACAGAATCAATTCCAAGTCCTAAAAGTTCTAAGCAGTTAGATGGACCTTGAGTTTTTTCTGGTGCAATTGGAACTCCCAAATATTCACACAGTTCTAGAAATTGATACATCAATTCTGTGCAATCACTAGAGTCAGCTGATCCCACAAATAAAAAATCATCTAAGTAATGTACAATCCCATCCTTTTGTGACCTCTTCTCCAATTCCCAATGTAAAAAAGAGGAAAATTTTTCAAACAATGAACAAGACACAGAACATCCCATTGGTAAACACTTGTCTATGTAATATGATTTATCAAACTTGAAACCAAGCAGACAAAATTCTCTTGGACTTATTGGTAAAAGCCTAAAAGCACTAGAAATATCCATTTTTGCCATGAGGGCCCCTTGTCCCTTTGTTTGAATTATGTTAATTGCATCATCAAATGAAGAGTAGTAAACGGAACAAAATTGCTGATCAATGTAATCATTAACACTCTCTCCAAATGGATGGGACAAGTTTGTAATCATACGCCATCCACCTTGCTTTTTTGGTAATAAACCTTAAATTTGATATTGGTGGGGCTGAAAAAGGACCTAAAACTGTACCAAGATCTATTTCCTTCTTAATCTTTTCTGCCAATTCATTAGAGTGTTGAATCGCAGACTTCATATTCCTAAAACTCAACCTTAATTCTAGGGCCATGATAGTTTAATAAAAATCCTCCCTCAAAACCCTGTGCTAACAACTGTGCAACTTTTCTGTCTCGATAACTTCGAACTAACTTGTGAAGATTATTAACTTTAATTGGAGTAGATCCCAATTGCCATAATTTATTGTGTAATTGGGCGGAATGATCTCTGTGGGAATCTAGGGCGGAATTGCTGTGATGCGGGCTAAACTGGGAGGTATTGTTTACCCATACTGTTATTCTGGGAATATCTACAATTCAAAGAAGGATGTGAACCATTACACTTGACACAAATATGCAAGAACCTACAGTTTTGTTTTTCACATACTCCATGAAAATTGTAAGAATAGCATTTAAACTGCTTTGTAGGGGTTGAAATGTTATTTTGGACTACCGGCTGCATGTAAAACAGCCATAATTCTGCATCAACTGAACCCCAGCTGAGACTGGAATCAATTGATTTTTTCAACCTAAATTGAACATCGTATTCCCTCCAGTTACAAGAATTTGGTGAACGCTCTGCACCTTTTCTAATTGTAGCCATGTATCGAAATAAATGAACAGCTTGCGAAGAATGCTTGGCACAATAAATCGAAGCAAAAATTAGAAAAGCATCTGTCCATTGTGAAATGGACACTATTGTTTCATCTTTGTATTTTGGTTTGACCTGAATCGCCCCATCATGATATACAATATGATGCTGAATATCTGATGCAGGTTCTTTCATTAACAACTTGTTAAGTGCAATATAATCGTTATTCCAAATCTTTTCTTTTAATGCAATGGGTACATGAGCCCCAAGTGACGATACTACACTATGAAAAGGTGTGGGGTTTTCAATGTCGAACAAACAATCTGTACCTGTATTTGTGCTAGATCCTGCTACTGAAGGCTCGACCGTCTGATCCGATGGGGCCCTTGCCCGGTCTAGAACAGGTTGTACAGTTGGTTGTACTACAGGGACTGGCGAACTTTGGCTTCTATCATATATTCTACCTGTAGACTCGGTAACTGCAACTGTGGAAGGACCGCTGGAGGACGAAGTCACATTTGGCATCCGTGTAGACGCCCGGGAGGCTACAACCGCTCCCCTTGTCGGAGGTCTGGCATAAGGGCTCTTGGACTTCGACGTCCTAACTTTGCTAGCTCTCAACATCTCTTTAACTTTGGATGCACTGGATATTTTTTCTAAGATGAATTTGTGCCACCTATCAACTTTGGATTGAGCAGGAAAAGGAAGTAGCAACCGCGCATGCCCAGTTATATAGTTGTATTAAACAAGAGTTATGGATCTTGCAACAATGACAGTTAACAAGAGTTATGGATCTTGAAACATTAAGATAACACCTATGCTTAAAATAACCTGGTTTATCCAGAGATGATAAACCCTATTATATAAATCTATAAAAAATGAAATAAAACAAGCACTATAAATTAAACGATTAATAAGTTTCTTTTTCTAAAGCGACTCCCTCCTTTTTGTTAAAACACAACAAAACAGAGTGTCGAATACACGGAGCAGGTTTTTTGAAATAATGTATGAGTATTGGTAATGTCTGAGTATTGGTTATGTCACGTATATATAATGAAGATAGGCTTCTCTATATCTCACCAATCAACATGGTTTTTAAGGAGGCTGGCTAAATGGTAAACAAATTAACTATCAGAGCTAACTAAAGTTTTAAGATATTTCTTTAGCTGTAAACCATTATCTAGTCAAAAACTCATATATTTCGCCTTTTAAATTTTGGTATTTTCCTACATTTTTATAAAGAGCTCTTCTTTTATAGGGGATCATACACATGTTACAGTCAAAAGATGGCCACGACAATCGAGCCCTCTTAAATTACATAACTGTACAGAGTCTTACTCATCGTGATATTTCATATCTGTTCAATTTTTGTGTATTTAAAACTGTTGACAATAGGTGCGGATGAAAACCGATCACCTATGATATATAGATTATCACATGGCAATTTTTAAATCGCATCCTATATTAGCCCGAGGTCGCTGTATATCAGCCCAGTAGCCGTCAGGCTTGAAATTTTGTCAAAGATTTAAATTAGCATAATGATAAAAAACACAACCAAGGACCTTTTTTGTCAAGATTTATGATAAGTTTAGCCCCCCCCCCCCCTCTTTCAATTTGCTTCCGACGCCTCTATGTGGTTTATAAAACTGCTAATCACGCTAGGCTAGTTATCGAGGAGTTTATTCTGAAGAAGTGATGAAAAATAGAACGCTTTAGTTATGTTTATATACAAAAACCTACCGAAATAATGTTTCTTAAGATTTAAGGCTAGTAAGCATCTTTATTCATTATTTTCAATTTCGAATCATAAGGCTAGTTTTTGTTTTTATAAATCATCAACAACTGTTCCTCGTTTGAGATCGAGTAAATTCAAACCAACGAGCATTCGCAACTTTGTGTATGTGAACAAACTTGTTTATTCACGTTTTCTTATCAGTATTTCAATTTAATCATGTGATGATTAAGCTCTCAGAGAAATTCTTTAGAGCTAAAAAATTATTTCAAGATTTATTTTAGGGAAACTTTGCATTAAAATTGTTAGATCTGACTCCAAAATGACAATGAAGTACTAAATTGTATTGTGCATGGTCCCAATAACTGCATAACACAACGTTGCATCATCGTTTTTAATTTCTGAAAAAAACCCAATTCAGGTCATATTGTCACATATTGTAAATCCAAGAACAATAACTCTTTATAATTACATGTATTAGACTGAATAGAGTTGTCTTTCTTTGAATATGCTGCACGTGTTTACAAATAAACTGGTTCTCATCGCCATCTTGATTGTGATTGTGCTACATGGTGTCAGAAGAAACAATTTTTACGAATGGATCGCCTACCACCGCCGCCTGGACTTACCCTGACTGGTAATTTAGCAGAGAATTGGAGGAGATTTGAACAGCAGTACGATGTTTACGCTGTAGCGAGCGGAGTGGCAAGTAAAGGAGATAAAATTCAGGGGATGACCCTACTTCACGTGTTAGGACCGGACGCCATTGATGTTTATAACACTTTCACGTGGACCGAAGATGAAGATAAAACAAAGTTAGCAGATATAAAGAAGAAATTTAAGGAATACTGCAACCCGAGAAAAAACGTGACTTACGAGAGACACGGGTTTAATACGAGAACTCAGAAGGAAGGGGAACCTGTCGACGCTTTTGTCACAGAACTTCGACAAAAGGCAAGTGTATGTGAATTCGGTGAACTGAAAGATTCTTTGATTAGAGATCGAATAGTTTGTGGCATCCGAAGTGATACCGTGCGTGCTAGACTACTAAGAGAGCGTGAACTCACACTACAGAGCGCCATAGACATTTGCAGAGCAGCGGAAGTCTCTGAAACGCAGCTCAGAGAAATGGGAGACGAGAAAAACGTACATGCATTGAAAGACAAGAAACAGAACTACAAGCAAAGAGTAGCAAAGCCCGAGCCAGTAATTCGATGTAAGTACTGCGGAAAAGACCACATTAAGGGAGCTGATCATTGTCCAGCTTACGGCAGATTTTGCAGTAAATGTAATCAGAAAAATCATTATGCAGCAGTGTGCAAGAATGGGATGCAGCCAGAAAAACATTATTCCAAACATAGGAAACCAAGAAATCGTCAGATTCATCAGATCGAAGAAAGTAAAGAAGACAGTGATGACAACTTTTTCATGTACTCACTTGACTCGGGAAAAGAAGATGACTGGACGGTGCAATTACTAGTCAATGATGCAAAACCCATTAACTTTAAAATTGATACTGGTGCTCAGTGCAACGTTATGAGTTTAAAAGCCTGTCAAGATGCCAACATCAAAATGAAACAATTGACGCGGAGTAATAGCAAACTAGTCTCGTATTCAGGCCATGCAGTGAAAGCCTGTGGAAAAGTTCAAACCTCGGTGAGACACAAGGACCAATATTTTCTCATGGAAATTCAGATAGTTGATGACAACGTTCAGCCCATACTCGGATTGAAATCCAGCTTAGATATGAACTTAGTGAATCGTGTGTACACAGTGAACAGAAATCAAAGTACTGAAAGTGTAGAAGGACTACTCAATGAATATGATCATTTGTTCCACGGAATAGGATGTTTACCTGGAAAGTACGACATCAAGGTTGATCACGGTGTTAAACCAGTAGTAGCACCACCCAGAAGAATACCTCACACTTTGAAAGACAAAGTACGTGAAGAACTCCAAAGAATGGAATCCATGAAAATTATCTCAAAAGTGGAAACTCCAACTCGTTGGGTTAGCCCCATAGTAGTAGTGAAGAAACCTAGCGGCAAAGTTAGAATTTGTCTGGATCCTAGAGAACTGAATAAAGCTATATTAAGAGAACATTACCCTCTAAAGACTGTCGAAGAAGTTGCTGCAAGCTTGAAACAAGCGACACACTTCACAACAATGGATGCAGCCTCAGGATTCTACCAAATACAGCTGACCGAGGAGAGTTCTTGGCTCACAACGTTTAATACCCCCTTTGGCAGATACAAGTTTGAAAGACTTCCTTTCGGGATATCTTCAGCACCGGAAGTGTTTCAGAGGGCGATGTCTCAAGTGTTTGAAAATCAGCCATGTGAAGTCATAGTAGATGACATTTTGATATGGGCAGATAGTGAACAAGAGCACTTGGAGAAACTACGGCAAATACTGAAGAGAGCTAATGATGTTGGATTACGCTTCAATAAGGACAAGTGTAAAGTCAACAAGAAAGAAGTTGAATATGTTGGACATATTCTCAGTGCAGAAGGTGTAAAGCCCAGTGACGACAAGATCAAAGCAATTTTGACAATTCCAACACCAGAAAATAAGAAGGAGTTGCAGCGATTCATGGGAATGATAAACTATTTGGGCAAGTTCATTCCAAATCTGTCAGCACGAAATCAACCACTGAGACAGTTGTTGGAAAATGAAGTAGACTGGCACTGGGACGAGGCCCAAGAGAGAGCCTTCAATGACTTAAAGGAAGCAATCACCTCAACTCCTACACTGAAATACTTTGATGTCAGTGATGACATCACATTATCCGTAGATGCATCATCTTTTGGATTAGGTGCTTGCATCATGCAAAGAGAGCAACCGGTGGCTTACGCATCTAGAGCCTTGAATACAGCCGAGAGAAATTATGCACAAATTGAAAAAGAGATGCTTGGAATTGTGTATGGACTACAGAAGTTCAATGAATATGTGTATGGAAAAACTGTTTTAGTCGAAACCGATCACAAACCACTAGAGAGCCTATTCAAGAATACCTTATCCAGTGCACCACCTCGACTACAACGGATGATGTTAAAAGTCCAGCAACATGACATAGTAGTGAAATACAAAGCTGGCAAGGAACTTTATATTGCGGACACATTGTCTAGATCCAAAGGATTTGAACAAGTTGGTAACCTTGAGGAGCAATTTGAAGTACATGTCATTGACACTATTCCAGTAAGCCATGAAAAAGTGACACTTTTTCAGAGTGAAACTACAAAAGACCCGCTTCTCATGAAACTAAAGGATACAGTTCTACAGGGATGGCCGACAAACAAGAGAGACTTGGATAGGGAACTTACTCCCTATTGGAATTTTAGAGATGAAATCAGCATTGTAGATGGCTTATAGTTGAAAGGAGACCGCATTATTACACCAGAGAAGCTTCGACCAGAGATGTTGAAAATCCTACACAGCAGTCACCTGGGACAAGAGAAATGCATACAAAGAGCGAAGTCAACACTGTTTTGGCCAGGGATTACCACACAGCTGAAAGACTTGATAGAACAGTGTAATATCTGCAACCGATACCGAAACTGTCAACAGAAGGAGCCAATGATATCACATGAGATCCCAGGATATCCATGGCAGAAAGTGGCAGCAGACATTATGTTTTTCGGAAACGCAAGATATCTAATAACAGTTGATTACTTCTCAAAGTTCATTGAAGTGAATCGCTTACCAGATGGGAAAGCTGCTACAATTATTAACATACTGAAACAGCATTTCGCACGACAAGGAATCCCTGAGGAGTTCATCAGCGACAATGGACCTGAGTTTGCAAACCATGAGTTCCGACAATTTGCTAAGGAATATGACTTCCAACATACAACATCATCGCCGAGATACCCACAGAGCAATGGTATGGCTGAAAGAGCTGTTCAGACAATCAAAAACATTTTCAGAAAAGCCCAGGATGACAACAAGGATCCTTATCTCGCACTCATGGAGTTAAGAAACTCGAAAATTTCAGGAGTGAAATTTTCCCCTGCACAACTTCTACTTGGACGGAACACGAGAACTCTTATACCAACCGTGAAATCCAGCCTGCGACCAATGGGATATAACACAGAGAAAGTTCTCGAAGAGCTCCAGAACCTCAAAGACACGCAAAAGTCTTTCTATGATCGCAACTCCAAACCACTCAAACCGCTTGAAATTGGAGACACTGTACGCTTAAGAAATCCAGGACAGTCCATCAAAACACCAGGAAAAGTGGTTAGACCTGCAGAAACGCCAAGATCATATTTCGTATCGCATGGAAATTCAACATTGAGGAGAAACCGCAGAGACCTCATCAAAACAAAGGAACGAAACACAGAACAACAGGAAGACGCTGAGGAATCAACCCAAAGTGAAAATTGTTCATTTCCAAATAACCTGCCTAATGATTCTAGCGCTCATTCTGGAAAACTTGACGTGCCAAGTAGTTTTACCACATCTAGTGGTCGCGTGATCAAACCACCTAGCAGACTGGTTACTGAGTGCTAATTTCTATTGCATATTTTAATAGTTTACTAGTTGTGTTGTTTGTAGTTGATAGTTAAAAAGAAGAAAAAAGACATTATTGAGATCTGTTTATATAGCCTGTACTGTGAATTTATTTCCAAACATATTTTGAGTGCAGAATTTACTTAAAAGGGGAGATGTCACATATTGTAAATCCAAGAACAATAACTCTTTATAATTACATGTATTAGACTGAATAGAGTTGTCTTTCTTTGAATATGCTGCACGTGTTTACAAATAAACTGGTTCTCATCGCCATCTTGATTGTGATTGTGCTACACATATAAGGAACTTTATAATATAAATCAAGCTGTATAAGATAAATAGGACATCTATAAGTGTGTGATTTTATCGTATCGGCAAGCCCCGCAAATATATACACCATTTCAACTCGTTGGATAAAGCAAATTTAAAACCACACAATATAGATATCCTCTATATATCACACCCCTAGGGTTTATATCACACGGGTAGGCACACTGGGCAGAAAAGGGTATATTTTTAGACGGTGGCTATAAATAGCCCCGTCTATTGCTACGGTCCTGACCGGAAGAGTATTTCTCACGGGGACCCTAGCGGATAAGGAACGATAACTCTGTTAGGTATGCAGTGTTACACGCAATGTTTTATCTGTGTCGATTTCAGTATGATAACTAATTTTAATCTTATCAGATATTTTAAGCATTATAGCTGCTAATCATTTTGTACATATATTTAAATAATTTATGAAATTGTGTTTTATTTTAAATGAGCCATTACCCTGTCTGCTTACGCGGTATCGATAATTTATGCACCAACTGCCAGTTGTGACGTTAAACTCTGTATCAGGACCGCAAAAACTATATCACTGCGATAATTGGCTAAGAGATCTCACAATAATCGCTTCTTGTTTTTTATAATGTAAACAATTGTCAGAAACACACTATTTAAACAGGTTTGCCATTTCATATTTCAGCAAGTATGCTTCATCGATAAATTCATTCATTTTCAACGCATTAATTTTAGTTGAGGCAGAATATCTATTTTGTTGTAGCTTATTCTAAAGAATTCACAACAGATACTGACGATGAATATTAGATAAATTAGATTTTATTGAACTTCAACCGATCAATGGCACACTTTCGTCTACAAGTGTGCATGTGTTTTTTAACATACAAAAAACTTGAAATTTACGGTACGAATGTGTTTAATTTTGGACTATCCTGTGATTTACCTAATTTCGTAACCCACTCAGTCTGTAGGAACATTAATTTTATTACAGGCACTTCAATATTCATCAGACGATATTTACTTGCTGCTGACTTTCTCTCAAACACGCTAATCGATCGACCTCGGATTGTAAAATTCACGTGCAAATTAAGGCGCCATTTTACATGTACATGTATAAACAAACAATATTTTACGATGTTTGTAAGATTTTCAGTTCAGATTTTTTGTAAGCAAATAAGGAATTAAAGACATGCTGTAAAACGTCTTACGGCGTGTCAGCTCGTGTATCTCTAATTTGCAGCAAACGCTAGCTTTTTTGTACGTAAGAAAAAAACAATCGGTTCAACTCATGCAATATTCTATATACATTTATGGTACATTGTGAACGGTTATGTAAGATATAATAATTTTGTTCACTTAACAGTTTCTGACGAATTTTTCACACTAAACTGAAATAACGCAATTTGATGAGCGAAGTACAATCTGTGACTTTAATCCGCCCTTCTCTGCTATAAGAGAACCTTTTCTTTGGTTTCGGGGGATTTTTTCGCAAACAGACACATGTACGTAAATATCGCCCCTTTTGTTCTCAAATAATTTTTAACTCGCGAGTACAACTCTATTACGAGTTTTCTTCGATATTTGTTTCCATTTACAAATCTGCGGGCCTATATAAATGCGCCAGTTTGTTGCGACTCGCAATCGAAATACACACAGGTTAGAAAGTGTCATCACTCATCGAAATGCTACATCGGCCGTAGCGTATACATCCATTATATTTGCAATAAATAATGAAACATGAAGGTAAAAGGTAAGGTGCTTCATAGATGACTGTAGTATTCTGCTGAGCTACAGAACTATAGCTTTCCTGAAATATTGCCGGGATTTGCGGATCCTAGATCTATTGTATAGACTATTATAGTACATGCACAGAATAAAACTCATTCCCACATCTTCTTTATATAAACAGCTGTACGGTCAGAAAAACGTGCGTTTAACTTGGATTTTGTTTGTTTGGTGTTGTTAATTTTGAATAATTAATCTATATTTCTTGTAAGTTTACTAGAAAAGTTCAATGTAGCAAGTAAATGATGCGTGTTAAAGTGTACTGAGAAGGGATAAAATATACATGTGACTTTCCTAAATTCATTCAAATGATTTAAATAAATCTATAGCTAAATACAATAAGACAAATGTACTTTAAAACGTTGATTAATGAAACTGCCGCGACTGAATATTGTATATTTTTTTTCTCAATTATTTATTCACTTTCGTTGTGAGCAAATGGAAATAATCCACTACAGTCGAAGATGAAATACTAGTATTGATTGACTCTTCTGTTTCATGATGACGTGCATTCCAAAAGCAATACCAGTTTTATCAAACAGGTTCTTGCAAACCATTCCGTTTTCTGTACACCTTAATGTATAACTGACTATGAGGACAAAAGCAAGTGTGATGGTCCACAAGCAAGTGTGATGATGCAACTTTTTCCCCGTGAAGAAACTGAGGGAAAATGCTGTCGAGAGGGACAATAAACATACTACATGTATGCCCAAATAGTTAGTAAAAACCTGATAAGTATTTTATCATACCAAAGCTTTATTTGTTCTCGTTACTTTGAGAAATCTACAATATCTTTAAAGCACAATAGTCTAATCCACACTTTTCAAAAGTTGTTCCCCTTTGTGGGGTCAACCCAAAGGTCAAAAGGGAAAAAACCAAAATTCCCCTTCTTTATACAATCAAATATTTGGGCGTACTGTGATGAAATCGCTTTGGATTTGATTTATTCATTCAATATGTGGTGGCAACCCACATATTCAATGAGTCATTCTGGGCAAATACATTTGTGTGGTACATGTATTACCGAAAACGGAGTTTTAATGTCAACTGATATAGATTCAAACATAGATACAAAAATATAGATACAAACTTCTATACTACAGGCTACTGTGATAAATCTATGGGTTTTCCCCAAAAGATGACGATAAAGAGACAAAACATTTGTAAAGTGTGAATTGTGAACACAACTACGATTTCCACAGAATTATCCATGTGAGTAACTCACGACCAGTTGTGCTAGTACATGTATGAGATGCTGGCTGTGGATTTTCGACAACAATAATTTCCATACATGTAATATGCCACTTTCAAATAGCGCCACCGTCTAACAGTACTTTCAGTACTTTGATTTGCTAACTATACGATATATCTTGAATGCGACGGGTATGCTTCCTATGGTCAGGGTGTTTTTCATTAACATTTCAACATCTACTTATTTGTAAACAATTATTTTAATACTGTTAATTACATACATTAAACTATTTATCTGTTGTTAGGAAATGCGCTGATTCACAAAGAGAAGAGTCATCGGAGAGAAATCTCGAAAACTGCAAGAAATAGACAGGGTAAATTACCTTTTTGATTTAGATTTTTCTGATTTTATCAGAAAAAAAATGTGATGAATTAATTTTGAATGACGGACCGTTTTGTGATTGTATATTGAAAAGTTTACTGTGACAATTATGATACGCTTTAATGTTTAGGGTAGCCTTTTAACTGACTGACAGTCAGGCTTGGGGTAATGCTAAATGTAATGGTAATGCATTGCAATGCATTACATGTTTTCAAAGTAATTCTAGTAATGTGTAATGCCACAAAATTAGCATTACAAGAAATGGTAATGTAATTCATTACTTTCCAAAATCTAGTGTAATGCAGGCATTACATGGCATTACTTTGCATTAATTACTATTACTTATTTATCATGCATGTTCACTTTAAAAAATGTGATGAATAAATGAATAGCTGAAATTGAATTTGATTAATTTTATTATAAAGAAGAAAGAAATAATTCTTAAAATAAAAATGTTTTAGTTGTATTAAAAAAGATTTATAAAATTTCATTTTTAAATTGTTCATATTACTATATATAACAACACAGTTTCATAACATTTTAAGAGTGTTGTTTTTAAGAGTTTTAAATCATTTAAACAATTTACTCCAATTAGTTTGCACTTCAATAAAGATGTGTCAACAACACACTATGTCCCCAGGATAACCTAAGTATCAAAACAATCTATTGTTATAAGAAGTGCTAAACACCCCAATCCCCTTCCCTATGCCATGTCCCAATAGAATAGGGGACAGACATGCACTTTTAAGGGCAAAATGAATGCACTGTCCATCCATGATGAAAATCAAAATCACTTCCAATATTATAACCCATTTGAAAATAATTTCTCTCTCTCTCTCTCTCTCTCTCTCTCTCTCTCTCTCTCTCTCTCTCTCTCTCTCTCTCTCTCTCTCTGTTATACATGTATATTAAGTGCATTAGTTTGGACTGATAGATCTAGAAAATACAAGATTCATGTATTTTTTTTTCTATTTTTTCACTTAATATATCCTAAGATAAAGATTGTCGAACAATCTTTCAGTCCCAGCTTCCACTGCTCAGCTATGTTAAGGGCGTCCATACAAAAATAGCGATATTTATCACATGAAATGTTAGCCTTTGAACAATCTTGGTATTCTACTCCAAACATTTGTTAAACAAAGTGATATTTTATCGATTATACAAATTAAATAATTTGTTATCGGATGAGCAATTTTTGAGTCTCTTGGGAATACCCTGTCACGTGATACTGTTAGAAATAGATGAACCAGGAATAATACGAAAAAATACAAAGTGCAAGGGCATAACATAAACAAATATAGTTATTTCTGTTTCTAACTTGTAAAACGAACTTTCAAAATTTCGAAAAGTGCTGGGAGCTTAAAATATTCAAGTAAGAACAATTATTAAATTCAATGTAAACAGTGTATGAACAGCAATTTACTGGGATTTCCCGCAATTAACGCTTATTTATATGAAATGTGTAGCGACTTCATACAGCTCCCAGCACTTTTTGATATAATAGGGATACAATGGTAAGACATGGACATTTTCAATATATTTGATCAAGTGTATGCCCTTGCACTACTGCATTTTATCTGACCCACTTTACTTTCAGCGTCATTTGCGTGAAATTCAAACGCAACACTGACTAAGATCATGATTTTAATTTTCATTCTTAAAATAAGTTAACGCTGTGAATTTCACTAAAATAATGTTAAAATGTTGTTTCTGTTCACACCAATCATCATTATAATATTGTTGAAATTGGAAAAAAATAATTTCATCAGTTGCCTTTATTTGGGGGGTGTAAGTGTTGAGTTTGTAATTTACACATTTATGTTTCATAATAATTTATGTTACTATGCTGGTGAATAAATTCCTTTAATGTATAATCAGGCTTACTTGTAATCATAATTGATATTTTAGTACTCATTAAAGAAAGCAAGAAGAAACAATATATCAATATTATCAAGAATTCATTTATCAACTTTACAAACACTAGTATAGAGATTGCTTTTCTGTGACAAACTGTTCAACAAGACTACTGTTTTCTGATTTTTAGTATTTTTCAGTCATAATGTGTAATGTAATTTATGGAAATTGACAATTCTTCTTGCACACTAAATGTTCTTCTCTTCTGTCTTTTTGATATTAGGAGGTAGTCCAGTTGATTAGAAAACCAATACCTGAAATGATGAATATATATATTTCAAATTTCATTTCAATAGATATCAATGCAAATTATTATAATAGGTTACATTAGTATCATTATCAATATGATATTAAAAAACAACAAACTATGCATGAAGTTGAAGTTAGTGAGTAAAAGAAATATTTATATACATTTGTAGTACCTACTTTTTATCAACATCCCAAGAAGTGTTTTCAGTGGACCATCTACTGCCTAAGTAACCCTGAAAATGAATAATGTGTCATAATTAGCAAGCTATTGTGTTAAAGATAACATATGAAAATGAAACATTACTCTATTATTGGGCATATTAATGGCGGTTTCAATATCAGTGATATTACAACAGGCATAATCAAATGTTTATTTTTTAAAATGTGTGGAAATTCAGTTTGAACACACTTTAATTTTGTCTTAAATAAAATTAATTAGATCTTCATAAAAGAAGGCTGAATAAAATAACACATTTTGATTTACTTAAACAACATTACAATCTTGTCTATAATCATTCCAGATCCTCACAGTAATCTTTGTAGTGCTAGCACATACAGTGTTTGGCCATGGCCTTTTTATTGTGTACTTTGAACATGGAGGAAATGCGATCTAATATTATCGCGATATGAGACCAGTAAAAAGCTACAATGAGCCTCAACGCTCTTTATGATCAAAACTAGCGAAACGCAGAACAATTACTTTTCCTGACTGAGTCACCAAACTGATGTTTGAACACAATATTACATGAAAAACAAATGTAAACAAGTAAACAAAATCGAAGCCGAGGAATTTCACTTCGTTTCCGTTCCATCCAACAATATTAAATAATATAAAACAATATCTAGGGGAAGTACAGATAAATCCTACCTTGTTCAGTTGAATCCTATGCCGATTTCTGTCCACGCTGGTTGTAAACGAGTTAAATTCCGAGATATATCACTGAAGTCCACATGTTTATTCTGATCACAGCTGCAAGCGCCGATGTGACGTAGTCAGCCTCGACACGTCATCAGACGACTTAGGAATTTCATGATTTCGCGAGATATAAAGAATAGTTTATGATTTTATTTCAGTACACCTTTCTTGAACCATTCAAACCCAATAATTAATCATATTCATTTTGGTAGATGTTTGTTAATTACTGAAATACCCATATCTCGTAAAATCTCATGAATAAGGGGCGGGGCTTATGCAAATTTTTCTAAATCACACGTGGTAGAATTCTTAGACCTTCCTTAACATAGCTGAGTGCACCTGGAGAACGTTTATTTATAGTATAGCTGGGAAGATTTTCAAAGTAATAGGATGCAGTTAAAAGATGAAACCTTTGAAACTTTGATCGTAAAGTGCAACAGAAATCTTTTGTCTTTTATAAAAAGTGTCGTCAGCATAAAGAAATCCGATTAAAATATATTAAGAAATATAACTGGGAAAAACCCTCTGTCTATAAATTAATACAATTAAGTGTCCAAAATTATAAAGATTTGTGTTATCTGGGGAAATATCTCTATTTCGCTTTTTAATACCCGCAACATTATTCCATAAATTGTTTTCCGTTATGCACGAATTCTGTGTCTCTATATCATATCTGACATTGTATCATGCCAAATGTCTGGAAATATCTTTTTACTTAATATGTAATATGTTGTTCATAATGCCACAAGATCATTATATTGAGAAAATAAAGAATGACTCTTGTATATATAGTCATTGAATTTGAACCTGATACTGAACATGAACCTGTAGATATGTTAAAGAGTGTTTTATATTTGAAACATTTGCAAAAACTCTTTATTAGCTTTACTTTTTTAAACAAAGTAATGGTTATGGTAATGCATTACTTTACTCATGTAATGGTAATGTAATGCATTACTT
This sequence comes from Magallana gigas, assembly GCF_902806645.1. Classification (NCBI taxonomy): domain Eukaryota; kingdom Metazoa; phylum Mollusca; class Bivalvia; order Ostreida; family Ostreidae; genus Magallana; species Magallana gigas. The sequence continues at coordinate 4,987,187 of NC_047564.1, read as the reverse complement.
CAAGAAAATCAAGTAATGGTAATGGTAATTTAATGCCCAAATTCATAAAGTAATGGTAATGTAATGCATTACTTTACAATGTAATTCGCCCCAAGCCTGCTGACAGTATTTTACGGTGAAGAGCTGTAGATGTACGGGGATCAAAATCCGGGCACCAAATCAGACCCCTGACACTTTGATGTCTTCTGGTGAAGAGTATTGTCTTATCAACAGGAAACACAACTCAAAATTATACCGATCAGATATTTAAGATAAGAAGTTTACGACCCTAAACCCACTCAAAACATCTACCTCCATTCAAACAGCCCATAAGCCCACGTGTGCATTAAATGAATAAGCATTTGCTAATTTAATGTAGGATTTCTTTTGTCTGCTTAGCATGGAAGTTCCAAACAATTATATTTAGATTATTCGGTTAATGACAAATTGATTTAATAGTTTGTTTGAATAAGTCAGGAGTGAACAGAAAGGGTTCTTCTTGAAGGTAAAATTATTATTATTACTAATTGACAGTTTCTTGGTGTATCCCTTTTTTACACTGAATTGTCAAATTATTTCATTTAGTATTTCTTTAGTTGTTTTTCCTTTAAATGAAATATTTTGTGTATTGTGTAATTACTAAATTTGTAAAGATCGAGGATCCATCATGGACAATTATTATCATTGTTGACTCTGTTACAATATAAACGGTATGAAATTTACGACCTAAACCCAATCAACACATTAAATGTAGGATTTCTTTTGTCTTCCGTCTTATCTGTCTTTTATGTAATTGCAATTCGATAAACAAAGAGGTTAAAACTATGGATTTGGATCACATTCAGTGCTAATCATTAATTTCATTACCCAATGTTAATATAAGCATGGTTACTAATCCACTTATAAAACTTCGAAATGAAATCATATTAAGTTTTTTTAACCGCCTTCTTAACAATAACACAGATGAAAAAAGACCCTACCGATTGAAATCAATGAACCGTGACGAAACCTTAAAAAAAAAAAAGAAATAGGTATTTTGCAGCGTGTGCTTTACGTTAATGACTACTTTTGCGATTAATATGAGTCTTTAGTACAGGTCTTAAATTAAAAAAAAAACCCACTTTAATGGACTAAATGACCATTTAAAGAAAGAGCCAATGCCTTTGGAATGGTGTCGCGATTGTTCTTACAACAGGATGTACTCAGATAATATCTACTGTTATTTTCGTCCTTGACATTGTTCTAAACATTTGGCAAACTTTACTATCTCGACCGAGAAAAGAACAAACACGAAGGTACACATAGAGTGGAATGCAGTGTCATATTAATATCTTAAATATTCCACGTACTATATATATACCTGACAGAATTAAATTCCACTTTCGGTTTGTATGAAGAATGTGAGGCTGCTATTTTTGTTATTGTAAGTAGTGTAACAGATAGCCATGCTATGACCTTGAATTGCTAGTATTACATATTGGCCACTATATGATACTTATGTATACCTAGGTACTGTGCACTGAATGGTGGTAATGATAACTAACAGAATGAATCTGTGACTCTTGTAGCACTGCGTAGTACTCCTGACTGATGTTATGAAACAAGGGGAATAATACGGGCATAACAATATACAAATTGAGGGTTTGTAAATAAGTGTCATATAATTACTTATTAGGTTAGTTACTGACTCACTACGGAAATATATTGGGTTGATCAATCTCATAGACGGCTCGGCTTCGCCTCGCCATCTATGCGATTGATCAACCCAATATATTTCCGTATTGAGTCAGTAGCTAACCTAATAAGTGTTTGTTTTCCCGAGGACTATCAAGCGACATATTTATTCACAAATAGCGATGATCTACGCAAAGCCATGTACAAGATGCCTAACACCTCGTCCAATTTAACTCATTTAAACTCTTCAAACTTTTTAATCTCACCTTTCAAATACTCTTTAAAAATCTTTGCTTCACCTATGGTTTTGTTGCTATTCAATTTTAAAAGTTTTCTCCCTTTCTTCTGCAGAGAATTGAGCAAATTTCGACGCTGCCATTTTGTTCTGCTCCAAACAAAACAATGTGACGTCAATATTCTTAGGGCAACTTCTCTAATTTAAAAGAATTTCAGAAGGGCAACTACTCCAAATACTTTAAGAACTTACAGCATGCGGTTTATGTATTAAATACTATGAAATGTCGAAGTGAGTAAGGGAAGCGTCGGCCAATGACGGCCATATTGCCTCATATTATTTCTCACCGAACAAATATATATATGAGATATATGAGGCAATCACGTGCTATGTCTAAACCAATGAAAAAGCGACATTTCAGTCCAAGGGAAAACAATTGGCGATTCTGTGTCAGCATCGATAGCTCTGGTAATCTATACTGAGTCATGTATTGCATATTCTATATAACCTTTGTAACCTTGTAAACCATTAACTCATGTATAATTTATACATGATATTTCAATATTGCACGCAAGCGATGCGTCATAATAAGGCGGGATACTCAAGCCTGCATCCAAATACTCTAAGTCCTAAATGAAGTTAATTGATTCTGGCATAGTAAAATCCAAACTGAAAATATATAAACACGTTATCAACAAATTGTCATATTTGGCATCTTGTGTCCGTAAGAAAGGCCCTGATATTGCATGTTAGTCCTGTAATGCTATTTAACCTGTTTAACCTTTATGCCATGTATGAATGAATGTATTAAGAGTAAGTGATGCCTCATACCTTGGTGGGGGACTCAGAGACTCAGGACCCGGAGACTCAAATCCTGCATCCGTACTCTTTGATTGGCAGTTTTGACAGTTTTGTTACTTTATTTAGAAATAAAATATTAATCTGAAGTTTGAACACTAAATGTTCACTCATGATCGTCGTAGATGGGCCGAACTAGTCAGAACTGTCCACCATAAGTAAAATATTATATATACCCATGTAAAATAATGTTGAGCAGACTCTTTGATTTTGACTGCTTTTAGTTGTAATTTTAACTGTACGATCACGATTATTAATAAACTATTGGTGAAAGAAGTACTGGACTTCGTAGCTTGAGTAGCATCTCCAGGAGATAACACAGTTTGAAGGCTTACAGTAGCTTATACTTTGTATTTAAAATTAAACGAATAATTAGTTTATTTTTGCTTTGAAAACATCATTGTTGACAATGCATCTAGAACATCAATACTTTTTGCGTCTTATTTTCTAGATAATATACCAAATAATAAAACATACTATTTTAGTTTACCCTCATCAACCTCTCTCTGTTAGAGATTACAAATCAATCTTGATGTCAGCACGCATTAATTTTTTTATGAGTTGTTGTACAAATGCACATTCTCATAGAGTGTAAAGAGTACATCCCCCATAATCCAGTGTTAAGACTTTCTTTGTCACAGAAATCTGATATGATTCTTGAAGGAGAAATTGTCATCATCTAAAGTAGAATCAAAGTTCATAAATAGTCAAGTATATGCTTTAAATATCAATCGATAGATGCGGTCCCTTGTGGTCTTAATATACGACATACAACATACGACAAGCCTACAGCCTAGTTTATCTCTATGTACTTGAATTAAACGTATCACTAGCTACATACCTGTATATCAATAACGAGTAATGATATATTATTATGAAACTTTCACTTCATAACGTTGTTCTATTTTTAGCTCGTCTTTTCTTCTTTCAACCATTTTTTCAGTCCTTCTGTGTCCTTCTCTCTCTCTCTCTCTCTCTCTCTCTCTCTCTCTCTCTCTCTCTCTCTCTCTCTCTCTTTCTCTCTCTCTCTCTCTCTCTCTAAAAATCAGCTTACACAACATTAGAATTTTTTCAAATTATATAATTAATTTGTAATAATTTAAAGACTCTATAATATGCTTCTACAGATGCATTTATCATATATCATGTCATGTGTGTACATATTTTGTGATAATTTTCTGCTTATAGATCTTTATATGACGTTGAGAGGCTTCTGTATATTTGGGTATTTTATAGCGTTAAATGATTCATTTTTGACGTCGTCGTGTCAATAACTGCCGTCAGGTGAGTAGACAAATTGAATAACGCGCGTTACCGCCTAACGATGATTTGTCTGCTCACCTGACGGCAGTTATTGACACGACGACGTCAAAAATAAATCATTTAATGCTTAAATTTACATTCCCTTACTGATGAAATGAATTATTTAATTAAAAAAAAACGGTATGAATTGCAGATCACGGAAGGAGTAAATAAGTAACAGCAAAAACAGTTGTTGTCTTACACTGGTTAACACATAGACTGTTGAGATGAGCATGAAAATATAATCCATGAAAATTAACTCTTGAAATTTGTTTAAAATAATAAAATCATTTTTATTGACGAATAATTGTAGAACATAGTGTTTAAAAAAATGTATAAAATATATTTTTAAACCAATAGCATAGAAATCAATGTTTGGGAACTCCTTTATGTAAATTACATGTAAATTGATACACAGTGATTAGGTTGTTGCATTTAGAGGCATTTACAGATGACATAATTTAATGGGAAACACAGTAGACTTTGAATATATTGTTTAAACATTCAAAGTGCACACACTTTATCTAAACAGTGTCGTTGATTACACACAGGTCAATGAAATTGTTTATTGGATAAAATCAATAAATCAGGTATTACATCTTTGTTGATAATAATTCACTTACTGACGCATCCATCAAAACATGATGCTTAATTCTTGATGATTTTGAGAATTCACATAAACAATGTAAAAATAGTTTATTTTTTATTTTTACCCACATCTATTTTCGTTTTTACACCGTTGTAAAATCGTTACTCTGTAAACAATTAGAACCAATCCTGGAAGAATATTACTAGTATATGGTGGATGTATAAAAACAACTATACTCTGTCCCAAGATATCCTGGATTTACATTCTGCTTAATTGCATGATATTTATAAATACCTCAGGGTTCAAACGATGTTCATTCAAAAGTATAAAACAATTCCAAGATTTCTCAGTCGAAACGCCCTTGTTAGCTTATCAAGTTTCAATACGATGCTAAAAATTGTGATGTCTACTGGGATTTTGTATTGCAGTAAGCCCGGATGATAATGTTGTAAAATTGAGCGATGTATTCCGAGTGTATTCCGATTGGAGAAAAGATGTAAACATTCCCCATTATAAATCTCCGTAAGGAAACTTTTTTCGTTCCTGTGAATTTTTCCGAGTGAAAGATGATAATGTGTCAATGCAATTATCTTGGAAATTATCCTTTTCAACTATTTCAATTGCACTTCTTTCACAGGTATGTGTATTTTTATTAAAAATCGTCCAAATGTGCTGCACAATTATCTTGGGACAGACTATAGATCAGAAATACCGATTAAACATACGTTATTTTGAATTCCTGGTAAACAATGGTTAACTTGTTGCGTGGCTCTAGAGGAGTGTGGGGGAAGGGTGTGGGGTGCTGGACGCCCCCCCCCCCCCCCTGGAAAATTCACATTTTTAAAATGTACATAATAATTTTACCAAAAATATGCATCTTACTCCCTCTCCATGGAAAATTTTCTGAATGCGCGCATGACGTATATCGAAACATAAAACATTCGCGATTGCATGTGTTAAGAAACAGAAAGTAACCGATTTTATTGTGACATTAATTTTTATACATCATTACCTGATTCTGACCATTAAAGGGTAATGACTTAAAGTGACATATAAAACTACGATAAGGTAAGTTAAGAGTTCTCATGAAAATACACACTGCATCAGTCATCTGTGTCATTTCTAAAAATAATATTTCATATTTTTGTACGATCTGAAAATAGAAATAAAAAAAAATAATTCTTTGTCCTTTCAATTTTTAGTTCTGCTACTTCGTTGTCTTCCTATCAGTTTGTTACAGGAATAAAGGGGTTTATTAAAAATAATTAACATCATCGTTTCTCTTAATATATTAATGAAAGTGGCGTTTTAGTTTAGTGAACGAGTTAAATGGTATACAAAAAAGCATGAAGTACACTTTTAGAATGAAAAATTGTCTTCTTGCATCTGAAACATCATAAAAACTGATTAAATATCTAAATTAATATGATCTTGACCCAAGAAAAATACCGTCTCTTGCATGCCATAACATAACTGACTACTTTAGTGCTCGTGTTGTATATTTTGTATTTGTATAATTGGCCAATTAAGGTCTTCCGTTTACAACGGAAGACCTTATTGTTTTCGTTCGGTTTCTTTTTCCCTATTATTATTATTTTTCTTTTTTTTTCTTACAAATTTTGTGCACGCGATTTCTCGGAAACGGATCAACCGATTTTCATGAAACTTTCAGATCTGATAGATAATGATCTGAACCTTATAGGTTTTTGATTTTATTGATGACGTCACTTCCGTTTTTGAGAAACTGACGTTTTAGCGATTTTCAGAGGGGTGGCTTGTCCCTCTAAGTTCTCCTAAACTATAAGAGATATTGAGTTCAAACTTTCAGGGAAAGTAGACGAAAGATTGTAGATTTGCAATTTTAGTTTCATTTTGATCTAGCTTTAAAGGCGCCGAAGCTCGCCTGGACCCGAAAATTGAGATAAAAAAAGTCTTAATTTTTTGTGGTTTTCTTCAATTATCTCTTTTCTGAAAAAATATTTTGTTAAGACATGTAATGTAAAAAAAGTTTTAATTTACAAGACCCTTTCTTTGAAATCAAGGAAAAGGGGCTGGCCCCTTAAATTAGGGAACCAAAGGGCTCTAAAATCTTTTATCTCTAGCCATTTGCTGAGGGATATTTTGTAAAATGCTATAGAAGCAAATATGTTCATCTTACAGTTATGTATCCAAGCAATGTAATGATTTTATCATGTGTTATGTAATTAGGGGTCTTTAGGGACCAAAAGTCCAAAATTTTGATCAACCATATTTCAGAAAGGAAAAATATTTTGAAATGCAGTACAGAAGAAAAGGTGTTCAAAATTATGTTCTTAACAATATGCAACCTTCAAAATTTCGTTCAACGGCCCCTATAAGGAGATGAGGGATTGGCCCCTTAAACCTTCTTTACCATATATCTCAAGAACGGTAACGATTTTCCAAACATTTGTTGAAAGTATGTGTTCAGAATTAAATGACCGTCCATTTGATTTCAAGAAAAAAGGGCTGGCCCCTTAAATTAGGGGATCAAAGGGCTCTAAAGTCCTTAATCTAAAGCGTTTTACTAAGAGCTATTTTGTGAAAGGTTATTTAAGCTGAATTAGGTATAATACGTTTATATATCCTGACAATATAATGATTTTCTCTTGCGTTACCTAATTAGGGTTTTTAGGAGCCAGAGGTAAACAAGTTTAATTTTTTCTATTTCAATTTGGAGAAATGCAAGTATTTAAAAAAGCAATATAAGAGAAGTTATAAAATGCGATACAAAAAAGCATAAGTTCTTCACACTTTTTTCCATATCATGTTTTTTTGTTGAAAATCAAATGCGATGATGTCATATTTCCTTCTAAATTTCGGACGGAAGACCTCCTCGTTGCTCGCAACGAGATCGTGTCTAGTTTCAATTATTTTTACTTTATAACATAAAAGCTGATTTTGTTCTTTTACAATTTAAAATTTGAGTTATATTACAAAGTTAGGTCCTGTTTCGGTTTCTGAATTTGCTGGAATTATTTATAAACTGTGAAACCGAAACTCAATTTGTGTTACGTACATCGAAAAGGGATCTATTTTAAACAGGTACATTTATATAAAAAAAACATTTCAATACAGTTTTTTCTGATGTTTCACATGATTACAATTATGTTTAAAAATGGAGTTACATATATATCTGCTAAAACGTAAAGAGAAATTGATTTTGAACATATGTCCTGTAAAAATTATTTTGAAACATCAACTTTATCACAAAAAATGTACATACTTAAATATTTGATAAAAAAAATTAATCTTTTTTCTCTTACTTTATTTTAGACTTTCTGAAACCTTTAGATTTATCCCTACCGTTTAGGTTCTTTTTCCTCTCCTGTTTGACAATCTGATTATGACTCAAACCGAAACTAAACCGGAAGCTTTTAAAAACTCAATGAATAACGACCACATGTTGTACCTAATAAATGCGTGGTGCGATATTTATAATCATGGTATTATTCTGTAGGCGTAATCAACTAAAGATACTACACCAAAGAAATCTTAAAAAGTTTGATTATTTTCCAATTAATTGCATCTTAATTTTTTTTTTAGATCTATGGACAGCACATGTTTTATTAGGATATTGTAAAGTGAAACTTAAAATTCATAAAAATTCTCTTTATTAAGTATGAAATAAAAGATCAATTTAATCCAGATATTTTGACAAAATTAATTTTTACTTAAAATTCATAAATCTCTTGGTGAATAAATACATAAACTTTCTCTTTATGAAGTATTATTTAACACAGATATTTTGACATATTTAAAATTTTTTTTTTTCAAGGGAAGATAACTCTTAAAAGATTTTAAAGGGGCAAAATGGCAGACGTCTTATATGTTGTCAGTCATGTGAATTTGGTTCGTTTCACTTTTACTTTCATTGTTATCTAGCAGTACAAATTGAACAATTTTTAAAATGATCTAAAATTGTTCAATATCCCTTCATCTTACATTGAATACCTAACGAACAAGAACATGCAGGGATGGATGATTTACTAACAGCGTATTTACTAACAACATTTTCTTTTTTTTTAGACATCCTAATAAAATGAGTCTTTAAAAATCTGAAATAGATACGATTGACGATAGGCGCATCAACCTCTCTAGATCTGAAACATTATGAACACGAAAATCTAATTGGCCTACTTTATCATTATTTCTACCATGTTGTTGTTTCAAACAGGTTTAATTACACAACAAAGGTTTCTTTATTTCCTTATTAAGTTGTGTAAATGTATGTGAACGACTCCAATAAAAGATATATTATAATAAGTTTTTTTATATTTAGAATATTTAACATCTATGAAGGGAATAGTGGGATTGCTGGTTCTTACCTTAATCTGTGGACGTTGTTGCAAGCAAGTAGCAGGCAAGAAATATTGAATAAATACTGTGTTTTATATATTGTGTTTATCCTCTGTGTATCTAATTAAATTGCATATTAACAGATGTATTACAACGTGTCATTTGTCGTATGGTTTAATAATACTGATTAAAAATGTGTATTAGTAAGCAAAAAATTAAGTTGATTATACAATTCTCAAGACAGACTAGGTTTTTTTTTACATTGTGTATCAATAAAAATTTCTTATCAAACTACCATAATTAGGCACTCAAGTCATCAACTGAAGTATGTTATTGTATGTTTGATTGCATGTTGTTAGAATTCATTCTTTTTGACAAAAAGTTTGTTCTAATGGATAAATCCCATAAAATTGGTAACATTCAATAGTCCAATGGCATATTATGACGAAATATGGTTAGAAAAAAATAGGTACGAAGAGGATAATTTTCTGATATTTTCATTCGGCTGGGTTAAACTATATTTTTTGTTATTTGAAATAGCATGTTCTAACTACAGAAGTGAAATAGCCTTCAAATGTTTGTAAAATTTTTCACGCACTTTATCAAACAACAAATCACAAAGTGTCTGTTATCAGAGCCGCTTTGGTGTGCTTTTTCTGATAGCGTCACGATCTATTATGTCAGTTACGTTAAGCATAAACAAAACATGTAAAAAGTGCAAAAGTTTATGATAGGTCACTTCGTTTTCCTTCACACGTTTTCAGTGTGGCATAGGCTAAGTTATTTAAACATCTGAACACGCTTATTCAATGCCCGACCAAAAGGATTTCTCAGAACAGTTCATTATCCCCCAACATTGACACCTCTCTCTCTCTCTCTCTCTCTCTCTCTCTCTCTCTCTCAGAAACACACACACACAACTCACACTGTAAGCAGGCGTTAAGCCATCGTCTCAATCCACTGTCCAGAGTAAGCAAAGCCCTTTTCTAGATGGGAGAGACTTGACGAATTGAACGACGGTATTAAAGAACTTGAGACGGAATGGAAAGTGTAAGGGGTGCAAGGGGGTTTGCAGATGTACTTGTGAAATGAGCCATTTTAGCTATACAAGATTCCGATTCGTATATTCTCCTTTTACCCTACCACATTCTGTGTAATAATATATACTTAAATATCCTCGTACATTTTACCTCAGATATCATTATTTCATTTGTCCCTAAAATTCTTTTACACGCCATCATTAGCCCCATAAAGTTGCTGCATTTGATCCACTTTCTGAGGTCGATTAGCCTAAACGTTGCTTATTAGGAGAAAGTTTAGGGTAAGTAAAACGACAATTATTAACAGTAGTAAACTGAGTGAAGGATTTCATGAATGTATATTTTTGCACAGAGTGTGGTAGAATACAATGTAACTAGCGGTTTTTTTCAACCTCCGTAAATTGTACGTTTTTTTGTAGGTAAGTATCGTATGCCTTGGAGCTATTTATAGTCTAACACAACTTTTCTTCTTAAAGCTACAGCTATATGTACCGTATGTTTTGTCACAAGTATACTCTTTCGAAAAATATCCCGTTTCCGACAGTCACAAGTAACCCGGTTAATTTTTTATTTTCTGATAGTTGTTGTCCTTTCCGTGTATAATTTAGTTTGCACCAGCAGCCAATCAGTGGTAAGCTGAATCCACTAAAAAGAAAGTTTGTGGTTAGGGGACAGTTATTTATTTATGCTTGACATAACTGATAGAATTGAACGTGACGTTATCGGAAATAGCACACGCCAAAGCGGTTCTGATAATAAAGGATTTTTTGTCAATATATCAATTTATTTTATAGTTTAAATATGTATTATATTAAACCCACATTAAATAGATTTACAAGCAGTAGAAACTGTTCAGACAAATATTCATGAAAACTTTCGCATCAGAATGTGATACAACGGGATCCTTAAGCAATATGACATTCGTGAACAACTTGTAATTCAACAGTTAATATTTGAAATTTTGTTTCACGATTAAAGGCAAATTCAATTTGAAATGCAATTGATATAATAATACAAACACTACTAATTAAAAAAATATTATGTGAAATATAACGTTTATAGAAGAAAAAAAAGGAAGTAGGAAGAAAATGAATAATTATTTGGCCCTTTACAAAAGCATTGATTTTCCATCTGCTCATTGATTAATCATACAAAAATGATAGCAATTTAATACTGCAACCTAATATATATGATAAATATACGCTATGTCAGGAAACCTTAAATGTACTGTTTTCTTATCTGTATAGAAATTATTTTTTATGCTAATTTCTTACTACAATTACAGAAACCTGAAACAAATTAAGTTTTTTTAGTGCTAGGTTTTTATGATGTACAGACATCTTTATGTAAATCTCTGTTACAACGTATTTTGTATAAAAGAACATTTTTATGCATGTGCCATGAGCTGCAAACAATGCTTCAGTTACACCGTGTTTCAACGTATTAAACGCTTACCTTTAATGAAATTAAAACACTTCGCCTTATAGTAACGTAAAGCTTATTCATTGTATTTCTCCAAGGCAACTGATCCTACCTCTATCTTTTTGGAGGTCCGTGTGCTCTGCTTTGAATTTGTATTTCGTTTTATGGATTTTTGATTTCCTTTTAACATAATCTTTTAATATAATACAGGCGATATACGATTGGTTAAACAATGGCGTAGGTAAATATCACAATTTTTGTTAATCAAACAAATTAAATTCATGTCCTAAACAATAAAAACATTTTCAAACATTCCTCAATATTGCTAGTTTTGTAAAAATTCAATCCATATACATTATTAGTAAAAATCTGTTATTTCTTCTCTAGTAAATGGTCAATATACCCTGAATATTTGCTTTCTTGTTGAAATACATCTCTATTCATGATTTTTATAAAATGTAAAAATAAGAAAATTTTTAATATTAGAGACAAAGCAAAAAACAAAAACAACCACCAAAAAACAACCACCAACATATCCAAGAAATATAAGAGAATCAGAGGAAATTCGAGACAAGCAATATTTTTAAATGTGTAATTCTATCATAAACATGGCAAATATTTTGTATATTTATTCCAGAACTAGTTGCTTTATAACGCCGTAAAGGTGTCATTAGATATAACCAGTTTTCTTGATATTTAAAGAAGTACCCGGGAAATGCATGATTATCCAAGACACACGATCTTTCAAAGCACCAGGTAAGTACTTGCAATGATATATTTGGGGAAAGGAATTCAACATGTTGTATTCATTATAGGATTAAGACTTTTCCCCCTGCAATTGACATCTGTATTGTGACACAGAATCTGTCTTTTTGGGGCTTTGATAAGAAACAAGGGCTCGTAACATAAAGGGTACTTAAGTCTAAGACAGTGCTTAAGTAGGACTTATGTACATTCTTAAACTTAAGTCCGTAACTAGAAGAGTTCTTAGCTAGGACTATTTACCTAAAACTTAGGCAGCCGGTAGATGTGACTTAAGTATGTCTTAAGTATCGTTTTCATACATTTAGAAGTTCCATGGTGCATTATTTCAATTCAGCATTTGGATACAGTGTATTTATCACATATTGACACAAAATCAATATCTTAATGTTCACCAATATAAATGTTTTGATTTAATTGATATAAATATTAACAGTGGTCGTAATGAGCTATAACTTTTTCCATATAGTAAGCAGCTGGGCTGCTGAATAGGTTGTCAACACGTAATGGTCAGTTGAGAACAAGTAACTATAAATGTAAACTCGCGAAACTTGAGAAATTAAAAAAAGGATAAACCCTTTGGTATTTTATAGATGACGATTACCTCATTTCATAACAATATATATCGACTTCTCGATTAAAGTTTACCCAGAGTATGTGAATTGCCGTATTGGTGAGGTAAGATGAATAACAAAAGATTTAAAGAAATTCACTACTGAGTATATTACGCTATCAAGTTCTAACGGCATCGCTATATTACGCCACAGGCAGCCTTCGAAAACGACTGGTGAATATTCGTCAAAACAAAGAAGTAACAACAAAAGACTGAATACATTGCCTAAGATCCATCGCTTTGAGCTTAAAAAAAAAGTAGGTACATATGTATGTATATTCATGCCAACTTGAATTTTGTCTGCACATTTACATCTACCCCATCTTATATCAAAGATATTAGGAATAAACAAGCTATTAACCTAAGATAATAATTTTATTACCAATGCATTCAAATTCGACAAAAGAAATGAAAATTTTAGTTTTACATTTTAACATAAGGATGACTTAGCTAAGACATTGCTAGTTAGCTTTATGTTACGGTTTAAGACATACTTAAGCAGGACTTATCTAGGTCCTAAGATTCGGCCTAAGTCCTACTTATGACCCTACTTAAGTCAAAATCTTAGCATGCTTTATGTTACGAGGCCCAAGAGACTTGAAAGGTCATCTGAGTAAAAAACAACTAACAAATCAAAAGGATGTAAAGAATTTCAATTAAATAAGTTTAAAATAAAAGAAAAATCATGTGATATGAAAACAATGGCATTCTGTTCAAAAATATATCAGAAATGCAATTGACAATCAACAAAGATTGTGACATATGGTAATCTGAAAAGTTTTCAAAATTCATAATTCCAGTGAACGTTATTTGGCAAACTACTAATTCTATGTATAAGTATGAAATATGTATTTTTCCTCATCGACGTATTTTACAGCAGTACCAGCCTTTCTGACGCAGCTGAATAAGACACAGTGTCAAGATAATAACAATGGTAATTTTCCTTGATAAATGTTTGAAATACCAAAACTATTATATGGTGTGTGTGTGTGTGTGTGTAAGTTTATTTTGTGCATGTGGTTTTTTTTGTGTGGATATTATTATTAATAATATCATTATAATTATAAGAAAAATACTAGACACGATCTCGTTGCGAGCAACGAGGAGGTCTTCCGTCCGATTTTTAGAAGAAAATATGACATCATCGACTTTGATTTTCGACAACAAAACATGATATGGAAAAAGGAGTGAAGTACTAATGCTTCATTGCATCTCTTTTTATAAGTTCTATTACATTGCTTTTTTAAATGCTTGCATTTCCTCCAATTAAGATTAAAAAGATTATTTTTTTTTACATCTGGTCCCTAAAAACCCTAATTTGGTAACGCAAGAGAAAATCATTATTTTGTAAGGATATAGAAACGTATTATACCTAATCTAGCATTAATAACCTTTCACAAAATGGCTCTCATTAAAGGGCTATAGATAAAAATTTTAGAGCCCTTTGATCCCCTAATTTAAGGGGCCAGTCCCTTTTTCTGGGAATCAAATGAAAGGACATTTAATTCTGACAACATTTTGTCAACAAGTGTTTAAAAATTCGTTACCGTTCTGGAGATATATGAGAAAGAAGGTTTAAGGGGCCGATCCCTTATCTACTTATAGGGGCCGTTTGGCGAAATTTTGAAGATTGCATATGGTTAAGAACATCTTTTTGAACAACTTTTCTTCTGTATTGCATTTCAAAATATTTTTCCTTTCTGAGATATGGACGATCGAAATTTTGGACTTTTGGTCCCTGAAAACCTTTAATTACGTAATACATGACAAAATAATTACATTGCTTGGATACATAACTGTGAGATAAACATATTTGCTTCTATAACCTTTCACAAAATATCTCTCAGTAAAGGGCTACAGATTAAAGACTTTAGAGCCCTTTGGTTCCCTTATTTGAGGGGTCAGCCCCTTTTTCTTGACATCAAATGAAAGGTCATTTAATTCTAAACAAATTTTGTTCAACAAGTGTTTAGAAATGTGTTACCTTTCTGGGGATATATGAGAAACAAGGTTTTAGGGGCTGATCCCTTATCTCCTTATAGGGGCCGTTTAACAAAATTTTGAAGGTTGCATATTGTTAAGAACTTTAATTTGAACAACTTTTCTTCTGTATTGCACTACAAAATATTTTTCCTTTCTGAGATATGGGTGATCGAAATTTTGGACTTTTGGCCCCTAAAAACTCTTAATTACGTAATTCATGACAAAATCGTTACATTGCTTGGATACATAACTGTGAGATAAACATATTTGCTTTTATAACATTCACAAAATATCTCTCAGTAAAGGGCTACAGATTAAAGACTTTAGAACCCTTTGGTTCCCTAATTTTAGGGGTCAGCCCCTTTTTCTTGATATCAAATGAAAGGTCATTTAATTCTAAACAAATTTTGTTCAACAAGTGTTTAGAAATTTGTTACCATTCTGGAGATATATGAGAAAGAAGGTTTTAGGGGCCGATCCCTTATCTCCTTATAGGGGCCTTTTAACAATATTTTGAAGGTTGCATATTCTTAACAACATTAATTTGAACAACTTTTTTCCTGTGTTGCATTATAAAATATTTTTCCTTTCTGAGATACGGGTGATCGAAATTTTGGATTTTTGGCCCCTAAAAACCCTTAATTACGTATTACATGACAAAATCGTTACATTGCTTGGAAACATAACTGTGAGATAAACATATTTCCTTCTATAACATTTCACAAAATATCTCTCAGTAAAGGGCTACAGTTTAAAGACTTTAGAACCCTTTGGTTCCCTAATTTTTAGGGGCCAGCCCCTTTTTTTGATATCAAATGAAAGGTCTTGTATATATAAACTTTTTTTGCATTACATGTGTTAACAAAATATTTTTCAGAAAAGAGATAAACTAAGAAAACCATGAAAAATTACGACGTTTTTTTAGTCTCAATTTTCGGGACCGGGCGAGCTTTAACGCCTTTTGAGCATGACAAATATGAATGCCAAATTGCACATCTACAACCTCTTGTCTACAATCCCTGAAAGTTTGAACTCAATATCTTTTACCGTTTAGGAGGAGATCCCTGGACAAGCCGACCCCTTGAAAATCGCTAAAACGTCATTTTCTCAAGAACGGAAATGACGTCATCAAAATAAAAAAATGTATATTAAGTTCGGATTACTATCTATTAGATCTGAAAGTTTCACGAAAATCGGCTCAGCCATTTGCGAGAAATCGCCTGCACAAATTTTGTAAGAAAAAAAAAATAACGAGCAACGAGGAGGTCTTCCGTCCGATTTCTAGAAGAAAATATGACATAATCGACTTTGATTTTCGACAACAAAACATGATATTGAAAAAGGAGTGAAGTACTTACATGTATGCTTCATTACATCGCTTTTTATAAGTTCTATTACATTGCTTTTTTAAATGCTTGCATTTCCTCCAATCAAGATTGAAAATATTAATTTTGTTTATATCTGATCCCTAAAAACCCTAATTGGGTAACGCAAGA
This sequence comes from Magallana gigas, assembly GCF_902806645.1. Taxonomy (NCBI): domain Eukaryota; kingdom Metazoa; phylum Mollusca; class Bivalvia; order Ostreida; family Ostreidae; genus Magallana; species Magallana gigas. Next base: position 4,970,917 of record NC_047564.1, on the reverse strand, counting down.
GAAAATCATTATATTGTTAGGATATAGAAACGTATTAAACCTAATCTAGAATTAATAACCTTTTACAAAATGGCTCTCATTAAAGGGCTATAGATAAAAACATTTTAAAATTAGAAAGGACATTTAATTCTGAAAGCATTTTGTCAACAAGTGTTTAAAAATTCGTTACCGTTCTAGAGGTATATGAAAAAGGGGCCGATCCCTTATCTCCTTATAGGGGCCGTTTGGCGAAATTTTGAAGATTGCATATGGTAAAGAACATCTTTTTGAACAACTTTTCTTCTGTATTGCATTTCAAAATATTTTTTTCTTTCCGAGATATTGGTGATCAAAATTTTGGATTTTTGGTCCCTAACAACCTTTAATTACGTAATACATGGCAAAATCATTACATTGCTTGGATACATAACTGTGAGATAAACATATTTCCTTCTATAACCTTTCACAAAATATCTCTCAGTAAAGAGCTACAGATTAAAGACTTTAGAGCCCTTTGGTCCCCTTATTTGAGGGGCCAGCCCCTTTTTCGTGATATCAAATGAAAGGTCATTTAATTCTAAACAAATTTTATTCAACAAGTGTTTAGAAATGTGTTATCATTCTAGAGATAAATGAGAAAGAAGGTTTTAGGGGCCGATCCCTTATCTCCTTATAGGGGCGTTTAACAAAAGTTTGAAGGTTGCATATTGTTAAGAACATTAATTAGAACAACTTTTCTTCTGTATTGCATTACAAAATATTTTTCCTTTCTTAGATATGGGTGATCAAAATTTTGGATTTTGGTCCCTAAAAACCCTTAATTACGTAATACATGACAAAATCGTTACATTGCTTGCATACATAACTGTGAGATAAACATATTTGCTTCTATAACATTTTACAAAATATCTTTTATTAAGGGGCTACAGATTAAAGACTTTAAAGCCATTTGGTTCCCTAATTTTAGGGGCCAGCCCCTTTTTCTTGATATCAAATGAAAGGTCATTTAATTCTAAACAAATTTTGTTCAACAAGTGTTTGGAAATTTGTTACCATTCTGGAGATATATGAGAAAGAAGGTTTTAGGAGCCGATCCCTTATCTCCTTATAGGGGCCGTTTAACAAAATTTTGAAGGTTGCATATTGTTAAGAACATTAATTTGAACAACTTTTCTTCTGTGTTGCATACCAAAATATTTTTCCTTTCTGAGATATGGGTGATCGAAATTTTGGACTTTTGGTCCCTAAAAACTCTTAATTACGTAATACGTGACAAAATCATTACACTGCTTGGATACATAACTGTGAGATAAACATATTTGCTTCTATAACATTTCACAAAATATCTCTCAGTAAAGAGCTACAGATTAAAGACTTTAGAGACCTGTGGTTCCCTAATTTTAGGGGCAAGCCCCTTTTTCTTGATATCAAATGAAAGGTCTTGTATATATAAACTTTTTTTGCATTACATGTGTTAACAAAATATTTTTCAGAAAAGAGATAAACTAATAAAACCATGAAAAATTACGACTTTTTTTAGTCTCAATTTTCGGGACCGGGCGAGCTTTAACGCCTTTTGAGCATGACAAATATGAATTCCAAATTGCACATCTACAATCTCTTGTCTACAATCCCTGAAAGTTTGAACTCAATATCTTTAACCGTTTAGGAGGAGATCCCTGGACAAGCCGACCTCTGAAATCGCTAAAACGTCATTTTCTCAAGAACGGAAATGACGTCATCAAAATAAAAAAATGTATATTAAGTTCCGATTAATATCTATTAGATCTGAAAGTTTCACGAAAATCGGTTCAGCCATTTCCGAGAAATCGCCTGCACAAATTTTGTAAGAAAAAAAAAATAATAATAATAGGGAAAAAGAAACCGAACGAAAACAATAAGGTCTTCCGTTGGAAAACGGAAGACCTTAATAAAGCGCCATATACATGTATATTTTATTTAATTAGAATAACTCTACGCTATACTATTCGCTGTACATATAAAAGTTATGGGCATAAGAGTAAGAATATAAAAAATATACCTAAATACACTAAATCTCAAAAACCACATACATTCATAACACACACACACAGAGAGAGAGAGAGAGAGAGAGAGAGAGAGAGAGAGAGAGAGAGAGAGAGAGAGAGAGAGAGAGAGAGAGAGAGAGAGGGGATTGTTATTCATCTTTTTGGACCTCAATCTCCGGCTTGAATTAACGACCTCTGGAACCCATTCTCCTAGCAGTGAGCGGCCACCGCGCTAACCACTCGGCCATCTACGCAAGACAAAATCGTGCTTTCGATGACGAACTGATCCTAGCGCGCTGGCCGCGCTCTACACAGTCGTTTGAGATACAGGTGAAATACAGTTAAACGACAATTTGAGAGGATCGGAACGATACACATTGCATAGAATTATACATATATAATAAGCACAGACATTGCAATAACTCTCAAATTGACATATACCTATCCATAGTGAATGATATAGATACTTTTCCAAGCACAGGGAAATTCACTTTTTCCAGAGCTCCACGTCCGCCCCGACTGAGGCTTGAACTCATATATATATATATATATATATATATATATATATATATATATATATATATATATATATATATATATATATATATATATATATATATATATATATATCAATGTTGTGCATTCTGTGTACATGTACTCAATAGAATAAAGTTTAAAATGCGTAAATACTTTAAAATAGTCTGGATAAGCCTTGGTAAAAAGATTTCCATAATTTTTTTAAATGAATAAAATGTCTCTTTAATATAGGATTTTGGGGAATATTGTTCAACAATGATACTCAGATAATTATTTAAAATCATATTGGTGGGGTAAGGTAAAGAACAAAAGAAAAAAATAAATTCACTAAATAATTACATTACTACATGTACATTACGCCACATGCAGTCTTCGAGAACTACCAAAAAGTCAATATTCGTAAAAACAAAGAAGTAACAACAATAGAATGAATACATTGCCCGAAAACCATTGCTTTGAGCTTGCTGAGAATATTTTAGGTACATATGTACTCATGCAATCTTAAATTTTGTGTCTGTACATTTACCTCTGATATCAAAGATGTCATGCACATGTATCTATGAATAACCAATATGTCAACATAAGATAACGATTTTATTACCAATTAATTCAAATTCGACAAAAGAAATGAAAAATACGTTATTACTTTTTAGCATAAAATGTAACACCAAGCGGCAACCCAGCATCGCCGATGTACACTTGATGAATGGACATAATCTCGATATCAGAATACGCGCACGTGCTTTGGCACGTTCGCCCCACCTCAAATATGTATTGGCATGGTTTTTGAAATAATGGAAACACGATTTCTCCCATGAGATTTTGCAGATTCCGGACAACATACAAGAATGTAGTAAATTAATGCACTAATTGTTCCGTACAGACAGAAATAATTTCACATTTGTATGTAATCAGCAACACAACCCAAGTCCAGCGCACAAAACTCCACGCATTCCTCATGGAATGACCTCTTGCGGATGACATCCAATTTCTTAATGAATTTTCCAGATTTTGGTATCGAGTTGGATTTGCTTGACCACTCGCAAGAGGGAATCTGACGTACCCCCTCCCTTTTTACAGTCAATTCTAGCTCTCATAAAACTGATGATTTACAGATAATAAGCAAAGTTCTTTCAAAGCTTTCAAACAGTTCGTCTTAAATTGTGAGCCCCGAGAAATTGATTGAAAAAGCTACGGCTGGTGTTTCACTTTTCAGCAATATCTTTTGAAATCGTTAAACAGATTGATATAGATACGTGTAACTCCCCCGTCGCCCCTACAAAACAGTTTCATTGTATTTCAATGACTACCGTCGACCTGGATAAATAGATCAGTAACAGCAGTATTTTCTGAAACAGCATAGAAATCACAACAAAAATACCTTTGAACAAACACCTTTGCTGTGAGAAAACATTATCAGTATTTATATCGCTGCGAACGGTTCCGGAAACTTGCTAAGAAGCTCAGCTCGATACACAATCAGTAATAGTGATTACGAGAAGTCAATTAGCGCCAGAATGTCAATGCAGACCCTGGGGAGAGGTCGGACCCATGTAAAGGGTTCCCGCGTGGAGATTTGGTCAGATTTGTCGGGGCTGCCTCTCGCAGCCAAAAACTTCGTTGCCAACCGTTCCCGCCGCAAAGAGGTTCAAGCGGTTATCTCCTATGCTCAAACTCAAAGTTATCTCTACATTTTCTGAGACTAATTAACATACAAGTATTGAGTTCAAAGGCCGTGGTCAGTCTCTGTGTGCTTTACTCTTCAGCAACGATAAAGGTCACAAGACTACTACCCCCCCCCCCCATCCCCCACCCCCGCTATCGGTGTGTCGGCCTCTCCCACGACTCTTATAATTGTCAGTCAGTCGCTTGTGGTGTATAACTGTTGCGTAACAATGAGCAGGCCACGATGACTGATGACATGGTTTTCTGTGTATCGATCCGTCGAAATTCAAAAACTGAGTAAGAAGTTTTTCCGTGTAAATTGTAGGGAAGGGGAAAAGGCTATATAGATAGCAAAGATTAAAACATTTTTAAAATAAGATTTTGATCGTACAATTTTTGAAATAAGATATTTTAAATGGTATACTGAATGGTATGAGCTTCTTTTTTTTTTTGGTAATATATCATAGTTTAACTCAAATTTGAATATCTGGGGCTCGTAACATAAAGGGTACTTAAGTCTAAGACAGTGCTTAAGCAGGACTTATTTACATTCCTAGACTTAAGTCCAAAACTAGTGGCGTGCTTAGCTATGACAATTTTCCTAAAACTTAGGCGGCCGGTAGAGGTGACTTAAGTATGTTTTAAGTATTGTTTTCATACATTTAAAAGTTTTCTTATTAATTATTTCATTTCAGCATTTGATTACAGAGTATTAATCACATGTTTACACAGAATCAATATCTTAATATTCACCAATATGAAAATTTTGGTGAATATTAAGATATTTGATTTGATTGATTTAAATTGGTTGTTGTGATCTGTAACATTTTCTATATACCGGTAGTATTCAAGTGGGCTGCTGAATAGGTTGTAAACAAGTAATGGTCGGTTTACAAGAAGTCACTGTATATAAAATCCCTCGGTGATTTTTAAGAAAACGATTACCTCCTTTCAATATATCGGCTTAATAAAGAAATTATACCCAGAGTAGGTAAATTGCCTTATTGGTGAGGTAAGATGTAGAACAAGAGATAAAAAGAAATCCACTATATAATCATATTAAGTTCCAACGGCGTCGCGATATTACGCCACAGGCACTCTTCGAAAAGGACTAAAATATTGAATATTCGTCAAAACAAAGAAGGAACAACAATAGACTGAATACATTGCCTAAGATCCATCGCTTTGAGTCTTTTAAAATTTAAGGTACATATGTATGTATATTCATGTCACTTTGAATGTTGTGTCTGTACATTTACATTTACCCCATCTAATATCAAAGATGTCATGCACCAGTATCTATAAACATTTTTTTTGCAACCAATGCATTAAAATTTGACATAAGAAATGAAAATCACGTTTTTACTTTATAACATAAACATGACTTAGCTAAGACATTTCTAAGTTTGCTTTATGTTACGGTATAAGATATACTTAAGCAAGGACTTATGTAGGTCTTAGGATTCCGCCTAAGTCCTACTTATGACGCTACTCAAGACAAAATCTTGGCATGCTTTATGTTACGAGTCCCTGGGGCTCGGAACATAAAGGATACTTTAGTCTGTGACAGTGCTTTAAGTAGGACTTAATGTACATTCTTAGACAAAGTACATATCTATAAAAGCGCACAGCTAATGCAATTTACCTAAAACTTAGCCAGTCGGACGAGGTGACTTAAGTTAATATTAAGTTTTGTTAACACACAATTAGAAGTTTAATTGTTAATCATTGTTATTCAGCAATTAAATACGGGGTATTTATCACATAATTTATACAAAATTGATATCTTTATATTCACCATTAATAAAGATTTTGTTTAATTGATATAAATATCATTAATAGTGGTCATAATATTCTGTAACATTTCCATGTATTATGCAAGTTGGCTGCAGAGTATGTTGTAAACACGTAATGGTCAGTTTACAGGAAGTTACTATGCATGTTCATGCATGTATAAACTCGCAAAACTTTTTTTAAAAAAGTTTAAAGACAGAAATACCCTCACTCATTTTAAAGATTTCAAAATATCGACATAATGAAAAATAATACTCAGAGTATTTGAATTGCCGTAATGGTTAGGTAAGATGTAGATGCAGAACAATCTGTTACTACAATCAAGTTATAACAGCATCGCGATATTGCGCCACAGGCAGTCTTCGAGAACGACTGAACTAGTGAATATTTGTCAAAGCAAAGAAGTAACAACAATCGATTGAATACATTGACTTGGATCCATCGCTTTGAGTTTTTTAAAAATGTTAGGTTCATGTACATATATAATTATATTAATGCTACCTTGAATTTTGTGTTTGTACAATTACTTCAAATCCCATCTATTATTAAAAATTATAAAGCACTTGTATTTATAAATAAACAAGATACTAACCCAAGACAATGATTTATTTCCAGAACATTCAAATTCGATAAAAGAAATAATTCTTTTTTACTGTTTAATATAAGCATGACTTAGTTAATGACTAAGTTTGCTTTAGATATAAGACATACTTAAGTAGGACTTATGTAGTTCCTAAGATTCCTCTCAAGTCCTATTTTTGACCCTACTTAAGTCAAAATCTTAGCATTTTTTATGTTACGAGCCCCAGGAACAGTTCTTGCAAACACAATGGCGATGTTCTGTGTAAGGTTTTGAAAGTCTATAGGACCAGCTTGGATTCTATTCGCTGCTCGATTGACAACCAGAGTAACTTGACTAGTACTGGTGTTATGTGGTCATATCTCCTAGTACGCGTTATAATCCTAGCAGCAGTGTTTTGAATCCTTTGCAGTTTTTACAAGGAACCGATAATATACCATATTCTAATGTTTTAAAGGTATTATCTCCTCGTGGACGTTGTTGCGAAGGAGAGATGAGATGGCATCGCTGCTGTGCGTGTGTTAATGTATGAATGTTTGTGCGTATGTCCATTTCAGCCTTGTGAGCAAGATTTTAAAAACATCCTCGCATGTATGTTTATCAAACTTCTGACACATCATTAGCATTGTTCAAGAGCAAACCCTATTTTTTGCAAAGAATTCTGTTAAATATTTATTAAAATATCTTTAAAATTAAGATAGAAATTTAATGTTCGACTTGAAAATATAATGTTCGATTTAGGTTTTGTAAAAGTAAGAACCGAATTACAAAGAAGAGAAGATCAGGTTTATATTTTCAGAAGAGACCTTGGTGAATTGATGAATATCACTAACATTATAAACCGGAAAGTCATTTCATTTTTATAGCTGTAAATACGTTTCTCTATTTTTTAAAAATGGGTAATGGCGGAAATACGTATTATGCAAACTCCAATTTTTACATTGAGCAGACTGTAAATCGCTAGAATTTTGGCTAAGTTTCATATTAAATATTTTTTAAAAATTAATATGTTTTACGGTGCAACCGTTGGGGCGAGCGCAGCATGTAATCAAACAATGTATTATGACAATTCAATAAAATTAACAACTTAACTTCAATAAATTTGATTGCAAAATAAAATAAAACATACTTATTTTTCAGGAAATTTACATTATTCATAGTTTATAAGATTTGTTATTTATTAATTTATAAGTAGAACATTAGGTCAATCTCAGATTGAATAATAAAGATTTTGAATGTAAATGTTCATTGCACTCTATCTCTTTTAAAGTGATTGTAAAGTACGTCAGTTCATCCCCTTTTTTGCAGTAGAATTTTTTTCTTAAACTTAAATACAGAAATTGACATATCATAGAGCCCCCCCCCCCCAATGTTAAAAAAATATTCCTTTTTTTTAATTTACACATAGAAGATCTATTTATCATGGAGTTGCCCCCTCCACTTTAAAAAAAAATACTTTCAAATTTATTTTTAATTTACGCTTAAAAAAATTGCTTATCATATTATAGAAAGAGATGGAGTTGCCCCCCCCCCCACCATGGGATTGGGAGCATGTAATAAATGGAAGTTAAAATAAAAAAAACCCATTGAACTGCTAAAGAGCTGATGGATTAGAATTTTCAGATTTTGAGAATAATCTTTTTTTTTCTTTTTGCTTATAAAGATTTTTTGGATGAGGCTGCCATCCATCCACCAACCCCTTAAAATAACGATGCTATGTGTACGTTCCTGGAAATTATCGTTGCTGTAATTATAGTGAATAAAATGTTAGCATTCATTAAAATGAGTGCAAGTTAAAACTGTTTCAGCAGATTTACAATAACCTCAGTTTTTATAGAGTAACTTCTCCTTTATTGTGACGTCAAAGTTCACGTTGGGTAAGTGTCGTCTGACTTTGTAAATTAAAACTCCCCTGAGAAATAAAAGTACGCGAAGTATTCTGTTTTATTTACTTAAAAAGCATGATATTCTTATAATTACTCATGTACATGTACTTTGATTCTCGCGAGAACGTGAGGTTGGAAACCATTGGTACTATGAATTGTGGGTCAAAATTTACTGACTCCGAAAAAATCTATCGGATCAATGTGTAAACCTTTGTGACGTCACTCGATTATCTTTGATTGAGAGTGTACTGAGGTGACATTTAGAGGTATCATTGACTGAATGTAGTATATAGAGGATTGTTTTTACTGTCTTGCTAATTCTCGTGAGAGTGTGAAGTGGTGAAAATTGCCATGCTTACAGGGAACTACTGGGACGATTAAAACAATGCATTACTGGTCCGATTTACTGACGCCAAAAACTCCGTTGAATGAATGTGCAACTAATCAGAATTTTCTATTCACACACGCCTTGCCGGTAGAGCTCGCTTCGCCCCGGCGAACTTCGCTCACTATTATTGACAAAGACAGTAGAAAATTATACAAAAGATACAAGTACACACAGCTTACAATGTAACATATTATCTCTTAAAGTATAAGAATATAACACAGTATAGGACACATATAACTGATTTACAAATGTCCTTGCACACAACTTGAAAAATGAAGTTAAAGTCAGTGAAATTGAGATGAAAGAAAGAAACTCTTGAAAAAAAGGTGTGTGTGTGTGTGCGTGTGTGCGTGTGTGTGTGTGTGTGTATTGTCCTGTCATTAGAATTAAAAAGATTATGTACTTTTTACAAATTACCTTCTTTATATTTTCTAAGTAAAATTCAGTTTTTCTCAAATGTTTCTTTCATTTCAAATTTCCTTAGCAACCACTGCTCGCATAGTTCCCAAATTTCTTTTAAATAATAGCAGTCTAAAAATTTGTGCTCAATATTCTCATTAGCTCTTTTACAAAAGGAGCAGACTGGGAATTCTTTAACGTTAACCTTGTGAAGAAAAATCATTTGGTGGTATTGTAGGCATTGAAGTATTGACTCTTTTGTAGTAGTTCAAATAATTTGTTCCAGTCTTTGTTGTTTAAATAAAGCCCCGTTCTAACCATTTATATACAGATGTTATTGACTTTCTTTTCTCATTAATAAGTTCATTACACATGTCTTTGCAACTTTTTTTTATTGGTGAAGAAGATATTTATGTGACTGGGTATACTTGGACCAGACTTGTTTTTGATTTCATTAATATTGTCTTTATTTAATCTTTCAAATATTGCTCTCTTAAGGCTTGCATATTCATTATAATTTGTTTTTATATTTTTATTTTCTATTGTGTTTTGACTAAGAAAGACACCCTCATTATCAAAAAGATCTCGTATATGTATAAAACCAGCATTAAAATAGTGTTTTATAAAAAAAAACTTATTATATTTTATTTTTGGGTTGAGCCTGATGTTTTTAAATGAAACATTCGTAATTTCTAACGAATATTTAAAATTAAAATCAAGTTGTTAAAAATTTATTTCCGAAAATTATTTTTTGTATTTTTACATAAATTAGAAGTAAAGTCTATACCTTTAATATTAAATATGAAATGTAAATTTGCCTACACTAAATGCTGCACGATCTACTACATTCTGTGGTCTGCGCATGTGCAAAGGTATGACAGTACGACATAGAGAAACGTTCTACAGTGATTGAGGATTTTTGGAATACGTATTCCTGGAGTCTGTTTTATTTAGTATATCATTGTATATTCCTTACCATTGCAGTAGGTGTCATATTATTTTTGTTCAAAACGCATTTCTACAAATCTTTACGACCGATGTAACGTGTTCGGGTGAATGATATACCTGAATGCGGTTAAGCATGAATAGTGCTCTCGGCCTTATATAAGGGATGTATAGTAATGAGCCTAACAGTAAAAATCGACAACTTATATGGCGGTAGTTAGAAATAAAATGGAAAAATTGCGCATTTAGAATTCTTGACGGCTTTAAATTTTGGTATCAAAACTGGACATCAGTTGTAAAGGTCATTATCTGATAATAATATTATTTTCTGTGTCCACTTTGGGTTTACTTTGGGTTTACTCTGGGTCCACTCTCGTAAACATAGAAAGGGTTTTTTGGGTTTATTTTCTGTTAGGTTGGGTCTGATCGGTACTATACCCTATATAGAGGTGTACATTTTTCATGTGATTGCTTTATATAGGATATAGAATGTTTTCGAAGGCACACTTTTCTTAAGATGTCCGTTTCTTGAGTGTCATCTTTTGTGAATTTGTTTGTCTTTATTCTTGTGTATTTTTCTAAATAACAAGGAAAATTCGGATTCTATTTCTTTTACGGATTTCAATTGTCTTTAACTAAAATGAATGAATATAGACAACAAATAAGACAAATATGACAGAAATAGAATTGTTATATATCATTCTCTTTGTACCATAATTTTTTCATCTTTTCATCATATAATTAATGAACATCTTTTTTTTACGATTGGCATCCAGTTGGAGGATTGTTAAGATGTGGTCAAACAAAAGTGTTCGTAAAGCGAGAGTGTGTTTGTACATTCCACAACGTCATTGAGGCAACTCGCTATCATTCGTATTCGTCTTGTCCCTCCGGCGAGGAATCGGACATGGTGACGCAATTAAAGTGTACGTAGACATCTAATGTTCCTTTTATTTCTTAAAAAAATATGAAAAGCAAGATTTATTTAAAGGTATATTTTTTCACTCATTCAAAACATCCTTTATTTTTTTTTCAAATTTAATAACGATGTTTAAGGTTTCATATACAGACACTTTCGAAGCTATGTATGCAACATTATGTGTTATTTTGCAGTCATTGCATTTTGACAGTTTAATAAAAATGGCCGTTTTTTGCGCAAAATCTTCATTAATGTGGATTGTTTATAAATCATCTTCGCAAGCCAAGTATGAGATAAGAAAAACGAATTGGAAACTTGGCTTGCAAAGAAGTTATAAATATGCCTTAAAATTTATTTTTTTTTTAGATTAGAATTACATTTAAAGCTCAAGTCACACACAAATCACAAAAATATTTTCTCAGTGTCCGGTTATAAATATGAATAAAAGAAAAAAGCAACACCTATTGAGAAACGTATTAAGCGCTTAAATCTTTTCAAAGACTTGTGTGTGAAAAAAATCACTCGCTGTGGCCTTCATGATCAACTCAACATTCAGGTATACTATCAATTATCATGTGTAACTTATGTCGAATCGATGTATACCAGTGAACTTGAAAAAAAAGATACCACAGAGCCTGCGTCATTTGTTTCATATTAGGATATTTTACTGGAAATGGACATTGAGTGTAACCTAACGACAAAACTTTATGATAAACGCGATGTAGACTCGGATTTTTCTATTTTTTAACTTTCCTTACTTATGTACCAATATACCTTCATCACCTGCATATGGCGTTTTTGTATCTCAGTTAATTTGATACACAAGGGCATGCTCTTCTTATGAACAGTTTTAAGGCAAGGCAAGCTATCGAAAATTAAGTTGATAAAACAGGACTATCAACAGTCTTTTTTGAAATCATCTTTTTGTAAGTTTTATTGTCGATACAACGACCTTGTCAGCAAATACAATCTTCCACTGGGTCGCATGCTGACTGACGTTTTTCATACTAATTGTTAGACCAGATTTAATCACCTAATTGACGACGGACTTTTCCGGGGTTTTTTTCTGATTACGACAAAGAGCACACGGTGGGTGTAACCGGTCAGTAAAGGATGCTCACTCCTCCTAAGCACCTGATTCTACCTCTATCTTTTTAGTCTTGCGTTGCTATGTTTTAAATTTTTATTTCGTTTTATGGTTTGTTTTTTTTAGATGGTTTGCAGTTTGTTATTGTTATTTTCATAGCTTAAAGCTGCTTGGTCCGATTTTATATCAAATTTTATGCACACTTTTAAACGATGGCTATGCTTAGTATATGTATAATAATAGACATTGCAGTAGTTTTACCCGTCAAATATGCCAAATTTCAATGAAGAAACATACGTCCAAAATTTGCTAACAAAACAAACGACATTAAAAGGTACCTCGTTATTTCGCCTCATGTTAAATTTCACCCCTGACGACGAGACGGGTATAGTTGTATTACGAATTTGACATCGCTTTAAATAAAGGTCGAAATGATCAGACAAATTACAAATAAACGTGTGTACGTTTTGTTCGCTAATATTTCTAAAGTCTGTTTTCTTTACAATCGATGCATAGCATGCGGATTGAATAACCCCAATCATTCGGGGGACGAAACCAAGCGGTTCCCTTTTCTAAACATTCCCGTGATGCATTTTGGTTTGTTTTTTCGTTTGCCCAAAGAGAAATTATTTTTATTTACTTTGAATATTTCTAACTTTGAAAGGAGACTGATTCTGCTGGTGTAAATAGGAGAAAGTCCATAACTTTCTAAGATAAATGATTTGTATGAAGAATATTTTGATACTGTAATTACAAAAAAATCGGACCAAGCAGCTTTAATGAAAAAAATTACAATATTTTCCCTAACAAATCAGTCATTAAATGCGGCTTATATAGCTTTGAATAGAACCTATTTATGAATATGTAACAAATTTGCTACAAAATCTATGAGGCGACTTTTAAAAACCACCAAAACAAATCCTTTTAAGCCAGGTTCATATGCAACCACATATGTATGTTGAACAAATATAAACTCCACAAAAATATTGCATTTGACTGTTTTTCAACGTATGTTATAGGAAATAATGTATCAGTAATATCTATAAACTTCCTTGCTTAGGCATGTGTTCTTGGCCCGCCCCCCTCTCAATTTGTTCACCAAAAATGTTCAAATTGCTTCAAAACTTCATAATTTTCTTTACTGTTAACTTTTTAGCTCACCTGAGCAGAAAGCTCAAGTGAGCTTTACTGATCAAAGTTTGTCTCTCGTCCGTATGTCTGTCCGTCTATCTGTCTGTCCGTCTGTAAACTTTTCACATTTTCAACATTTTCTCCAGAACAACTAGTACCCTTAGGCAAAGTGGATTCAAAGTTGTAAAAAGTGAGGACCACCTCCTTATTCAAGAGGAGATAATTAGGAATTAATGAAAATTGTTAAGAGTTTTCAAAAATCGTCTGAAAAAACTGTTGGCCAGGAAACCTGAAACTTGTGTGGATGCATCCTCAGGTAGTATAAAATAAAAGTATTGAAAATCATGCCCCCAGGGGTAGGGTGGGGCCACAATGGATATCAACCTTTTACCTAGGGATACATAGAGTAAATCTGAGAAACAAATCAACTAGGAAAGCTCAAATATGTGAGTACATTCTCAGGAAAGCTGAAACGTCTGTTGATGCATCCTCAGATAGTAGTAGTGTAGATTCAAAGTTTTGAAAATCGTAAACCTGGGGTAGGGTTGAGTCACAATTGAGGGGGGGGGGTGGATCAAACTTCTACATAGGAATATATAGAGTAAATCTTTAAAAATCTTTTTCTCAGAAACAAATTAAGCAGGAAAGTTGAAACTTGTGTGAAAGCATCTCTAAGTAAAATAATACAAGTTTGTTCAAATCATGACCCATGCAGTAGGATAAGGTCACAACTTGGGGGGATGGGGAAAAAATCTACATACGAATATAAAGAGAAAAATCTTTTTTCCAAAAACAATTTGTCTAGAAAAGTTGTAATATTACTGAAAGTAACATCATATTCTTTCAAATATAAAAATCTTCAGGAGTAAGGTGAGGCTACATTTTTATAAAGGAATATATTTTAATTATTCACAAAAACTGAAATGTTATGATATAGGGTTTGACTTATATGCAAGCATTTTGACCTGTTGCTGATTCTTTAAAATTGTTTAGACTTTGGCCTCTGGGATATTGTTAGGCCTCACAAAGGTTTCAGTGTTTGATATCATATTTGTTTATTTTGCATATATGCGGGTAGGTTAAGGCAACTCCGAGTTTAATGATTGTCGACATTACGGTCGTTTTACAAATTGTTTATTCTTATGAAAACTGTGCTAAATATTTAATCAAATTTTATGAAGTATGTTTATATTTACAACCGATGCACAATATGTCAGCTAAATAATTCCAATTGCAAGTAATCGGAAAACGAAAAGTTTTGATGTATGGGCTTTGCTTATTTTTTGTATTACCATGCAGAAAATATTTTCATTTACTTCGAATTCTACCTTTAAAAGAAATACAATCCTGCTGGTGTAAATAGGTGAAAAATACATGGTTTGTATTGAAAACTTGTTGGTGCTGTATTAGCCCCAAAATCGGACCAAGCAACATTATCATTGATGTTAATGTAAGTGCTGCAAGCTACTACATATTAACATCTGTAGTGTATACTTAAACCGTACACAATTTTCTCACTTTACTTAGCAAATATTTAAGACGTGTTGGAAATCTGACAGTTTTTATATTGGTTTCTGTAGGTGAAGATTGCAAAAGATATAGTTTGAACAATGCAGGACCTTGTACAAACGGAGGCAAGCCGACTTGCAAAGGAGATGAAGTGGCCCATGAAATCACATATGAATGCCCTCCGAACTATAGAGGACCCTTCTGTGAAGAAAAAGTAGAAAAAGTAAATAGCGATCGTTTCATTTGTGTTGGGTCCCTCAAGACAAGGCACTCATGTCACCTATTGTAATGATGGTGATGATCTGAGTGTCCCCTCTCAGTCACCCCTTCATCTATCTTCACCCTCTTGTGTGCCATCTTTCAAAATATTATTTCCAAAATTTAATCTAAAGCCTTTTTATTTTGTTTGTTAAACGTCAAATTATTATTTTAATCTTATTAAGGATGATTTTGCTGAGAATGAAAAACATGCTACTATTGATGATAAAAACCATCTCAGACTATTGCTTTCAGACTAACCCTAACCCTGAAAAAATTACACAATGATTAAGGTTTTTCTAAATTGTGAAAATGTTAGAATAATTAAACTCTTTAGAATTAAAATTATACAGTTTAGAAATGACAGTGGCCATTAAAAATATTTCAGCCTGAATTTCCTATATCGGATTTAAAATCCCAGCCCATTTTTATTTTTTTTAATTGACCAAAAACTAAACGATGATAACACTAAACTTTTTTTAGTATTAAGCTTCTTATATTGATCTTATTCTGCTAAAATATAATTCATTGCTAAAAAATTTGAGATTTTATGTCTTTAATTATCATAAGCATTTTTTTAATAATTTTGCATTGCGTACCATACGATTATGTTAATGAATGATTGAAATAAAACCACCATGAAATGTGCATAGTTGTTTTTGACTAACAAATAAAATCTTAACTTTAATATGGTCCGCCAAAATTATTCTATGGGAACACAAAATTACTCAGAAATTCTTATGTTTTCCAAATTCCATAATATTTATAGTTATCCAGGTCTAATCGGACTTAGATAACGAATTTATTTCCTATTTTAAACAAATTTTAAAATTATGTTGTTTGACCAGTGCTTTGCAACTTGAAAATCAATAAATATTAAATGCAATTGTGCTGAAAATCATTTATTAATACCAATAGAATAAGAAAAATGGGTTTTTACAAATAATTTATTTATTTACATGTACATCATTAAAGTTACATTATTTTGCGCAAAGATTTATAGGTATAATTGTAAAGTTACCAAAAGTGCAATGTGAGGTCACATTTTATTTACACCCTGCTCTAGTCGGATGTATACGGACATTTACACCCGGCTTGTTACCATTCATATCTCGTGATACAAACTACAAAGGAAATAAATTATGATATCGTGATGAATCTGCAGCTTTTGTGACTTAAACGGAATTGAAACCAATATATAAACACTTTCTTTTAAAATGCTCATTATATAACGACTTACACTCTTTTAGAAACCACTTTAGGCTCAATGATTTTTAATGCCTGCGATTTATTCTAAACGTTACTCTGTAAATTTCCCCAACAATGTGCTTTATTCATATTTGAAGCTTTAAGACAATGATATGTTATATTTCAATGTGTATATGTTTTAATTGAAACACATGTCATTATAATATATGATTTATTTACTTACTAACTTTCTTACTTACTTTAACTAAAAATATTGAATATTATTTCAATAATAATTCATGTTACACATACTTTCAAGTTTTACTTATGACAACTATGAACTTTATAACAATCCGAATTCGACAACTCAAATCGTGAGTAAACAACATCCTTAAGATGAGATGGCAATTAATTCATAATTATTATCAATAAATTCTAAATGTTTGATATTCGACGTTGCTTAAAACATTGTAAGAACATAGTTTTTTCTGTATGGCTATACTTTAGCATAAGACAATGGCGACCACTGTCCAAAGATATTCTCGATTCACATTTTGCTTAATTAGTTAATAGTTATTGCTAGCGCTCTCGAGCGCTAGCAACTACGTTGGTCCTTTTCACTGGAATACGCATGCTCGACTCCATAGTAGGGGATTCTGGGAATACTGTACTACTGTAGATAAACTGTACCATTTTACTTTCGTTTTATCATCTTATCGTGAAGTTATGTGTTTTATCAGTCTAGACGGACTCCCAAAACGGAGTCAACGGAAGTGAATTTCTGCAAGTATTTTGGACTCCGTTTTGGGAGTCTACGCATGCGCACTTATACAAAAAATGGCGATTTTTCGATGAAAAAATGGGGCCCACGAGAAATCATCTTGCAAACTGCTGCATGTGTAGGCAGACTTCTAACATGTTTTAAAAGACCCAGGATATAATTTACTATCGATCGTATTTGCACGAAATAGGTGTTTATTTGCACTTAAGAAAGTTATTTATCTCCGAAGTTGGATGTTTGGATGATACTTAAAAAGTGATATTTTTGTGTTTTTCATGGAATGTTATCGTTACTAAAAGGTAAATTGCATTAAATTGTACTTTCTTCGTATTGGGTTACAATTTAAAGTCACCAAACACACAAATTGATAAGTGCATAAACGAATAGGGCCCTGACTACTACCAAAAACTAGCTGCTCTAGCGATGATTAAAAACGTCTTATTTGTTTTGAAAAAATAGTATTGGTAGTTTTAAAACCCAGAAAATTAAACAAATTGTCACTCTAGATACAATAACTCTTTAAATTAAACAGATAATTTTCATCAGAACAATTATAATCGCTCGCGGCGTTTCCGATGTTAGTTAACCAAATTAAATGCATAATTATTCAAGATAATTAAGTAATTAAGCCTGAAAATGATGTAAATGAGACTATATTTCAACAAACAATGATAATAATCATATCCAAGCATTTTATTTATTTAATGATGTAAATGAGACTATATTTCAACAAACAATGATAATAATCATATCCAAGCATTTAATTTATTTCTAAAAAGTTATAGTTATGCGCGATCGAAGATATGGGTGAATTTTTCATTTTAGAAATTAATCTTACGTAATACAAGTAAACAGTTATGAACATTTGACATAAATATGACAATTAAACGTTCAAAAATGTTTTTGATAGTTTAATATTCATTTTTGTCGTGTTTTTGGCCAATTTTAGAGATTTTTTTAGAACTAAGGGGCATAACTCATACGTTGTTTATATTAGAAACTCCATTTTACCGCAATGCATGATGGAGCCAAAGACTCCGTTTTGGGAGTTAACTCCGTTTTTGGAGTCCCGTCTAGACTGTTTATCGTTAATGTCAAAAAGTAACAGTAGCTTCGGTCTCATGATGCAAAGTTATTTTCAATATTATAATAAATAACATGTAGTTAGCTTTATCTTAAATTCCTTCAAGTTCGGAAGACAACTTCGAATATGTTTTCCGAGCTAGCGTGCCGGAAAGGCCCGAGAAGATACGATTGCTACAAAACAATACATAATGATTAAGGCACAGCCAATGAGCTATTCCATCGCCGATGTGTAGCCCACTCTAGATTCACAATTTTAAATTGAGACACCACTCCAGCACAATTCAAGTACACCACTGTGCCATCCTATTGTTAATTAATCGATTCAGAAATTTAAACCAATGTTTTAGAAATCTTCTTCTGTGTTTTATGATTGCTACAGCGCTAGCTCACCAATCTATACTACTATATTAAAATAATAGACTCGAATTTTTGGGCTTGAATACACATTGTCTTTTGTTTTACATATTTTAAACATCATTAGTACCTGCAGATTACCAATTTGTTTTTATTTTTCTCAGCCAAGCTTCGTTAGTTAATAATCAACGAAAATTCCTATAAAAAATCCGGAAATCATCTGGATTTTTTAAATTTTGCAATCTTGCGCATGCGCATTATATTCACGCTTAATCACGGGAGGCTCTTTAATTTATGTTTTCACAATATCACATTTGCATTGATAAACTCAGAAACAATATTGCAAATACGTGTAATTTTTTATTTAAAATTGGTCATATATTCTGTTCATCAAAGGAAATACGAGAGATAACTCTAACATTTAATATGAAAAATCCTGAAAGTTCCGAATGTCAACATAGTGTGTAAATTCGAAGCGAGTAGAAAACGTTGGTGAAAAAGTGTTGAATTCTTCATTAATATTAATTAAATTTTTAGATAAAAAGCCCCAAAATGGTTTGATATTAATAATGTAACTGTTATTTTAAATGCGGCTTCATTAATTTTCTCCAAAATCGTCTCCGAGCGATTCTGCAAGTTTTATCTGTGGTGAAGGTCTGTTCCGAGACACAGTTAGATTATTTTAACTAGGCTGAGGGTAGTGAAATTAATAGCATTATTGTAGGCGTAAAGCTTAGTTGTGTAAATGTCAACGATACGGTGTGTCGATGTATCTATTTCGTAAATGTCTATTTCGTAAATATGCAATGTCAGCCCGCGCATGCACGGGTCAAAGTCTAGTCTTTTTTTTAAGGATAAGCTTTTAAATACCTTAAGGTTCAACAATGTTTATTCAAAAGTAAGAAACAGATTCAAGATATCTCCTATGAATCGTCCCGTCTAGGTTATCAGGTGTTTGGCTAAAAATAAAAGAGTCTACGGGAATTTTCCATTGCAACAGACGTTAAAATACCCGGATGATAAAGTTGAAAAATTGTGCGAGATGTTCTGAGTTTCTTCCTAACAAAGAAAAGGTGTTAACATTTCCCATTATAAATTATCGTAATCTCCGTAAAAACAGCTGCATTTTTTAAGTGAAAAATAATACTGTTGATAATGTTTTTAAAAAAAAAGATATCTTTCTCATTCAATAATTTAAGTTGTACTTCCATCACAGGAATGTGTACTTTATTCAACATCATCCAAAGACATAAACAATAATTTGCCCAAGACTATAAATAACGTTTAAGCAATTTGGGGGAAGCGACAATGTGATTTGATTGGTTTATTGCAAGTTGAAATAATACACGCATCTGTAGTGAATAAGAAATTACAATTAATAACTGGGATTTTTGCAACATTTGTGTCTTTAGTTCTAACAATCATACGCTAGTTTCTTAGCCAGTCAATTCCTGTTCATTGACATACAATTACATATGTAGTTTTGAGATTTTGTAAAACCCATTATCTCTGTTTTAGAAATGAAATGGCGATGTTGAATTCCATACAATACAAATAGGAATATTTTTGGTCGATCTTAGCTGCTTGTTTTCAACAATCAACTTTCAATGTGTTTTTTTATCAATTTGCAGGTGGTTAGAATTTGTGATAAAATCTCAAATGTATCCATTGAAGGATTGAAAAACTGTGACATTACATGGAATGATTGCGTCACATACAGCAGGAACAAATATGCTTATAAATGTAACAAAACAAAGTTATTGCTGGAGAGACAAGGCATGAGAACGGTTTTATTTTTTTTTATAGTGTAATGAATTCACGTTTTGATTATCTTTAGGTTTTATACTTTTTTATAACTCTCGACAATTTTTTTTCTAAGGGCTACCATTGTGTAACGACACAGAAAATACCACAGTTAATCCTACAACTGTTTTTAAGATACCGACTGACCGTGATGCGGCAAAGATGGGTCAGTCAGATGCTCACAATTCTGCAGTAGGAATAAATGTATCTCTCCATTTGGTAGGATTGATATCACTTACTTTACAAAGGTGATATTTCAATTTGGATTATGGATATTGTTTTATTATCAATTATACATGTACTTTATTTAATCTGTAACATTTAGTATTTTTTTTATCAACACATATTATTCTTATAAAATTATATTTTTATGTTTAGAGTCAAACTGCGTGACAAACATGCAATACTCGTTAACGAAATCGGAGGGTAACTAAATTTGATGAAAACGTAAAACTTGAAACACCGAAGAAATTCAAATTAATAAATGTTTACTTAAATCATCGTAGCAGCCACATATTTAGAGTGAAGACAAACTTGTAAGTGATATGCCAAGCTTAAAATTTTGAGATGTGAAGAAGTAACATATTTTCTTAGAAATTTTTAGAAATATTTCATATTTCATATCAGTCCAATTTTTATTTGCTCTTGAAAGGGATGGTCATCTTAAAATGACAATAACTGTTTACTTATAATTATTCGGAATCTAAGAATAATGTTATAAATATTGCAAAAAAAAATTGAAATCCTATTTCATGGCATTGGGTACATTAAAAAGGTGTTTGAGATCCTTCTATGAACTTTCTACGAAACGTGATGTGTTACTAAAAATCAATGGGAATATAATTTTGGTAGATATAGGTACTTTCAGCTGCATGACGAATTTTTTTTTCAACAACTTAAAAGTCTGAATTTGCAACATGCCATGTGTTTTGTTTGGTTTGGTTACTCTTAATGCAGCATAAGATAAGGTACTAGTACCTTAAGTTATTTCAAGAATCAGAGTCGGTTGTAAATTTTTAATAATAATGCTTGCAAGGGCTATTACTATCAACTCTAGGTCACCAGCATTTATATAATTTCTCTATATTTATTTCTATACATTTACTAACAGATGTTACAGTATTATAACATATAAACTCAATTTTGTAATGTTTTTTTTTTTTAATTTGACCTGTTGATTTATGTTAACTACTTATACTCTGTATAAATAATATTCAATTCATTGCTTTTTGTTGTTTATCGCTGAACAAATAGCAGTTTGTGATTTGACCTTATTATATTTTATTATGAAAATATTATAGATAGATAGATCTTTTTAGTGAGATATGTTTTGGAATTTACAACATGAATGTTGATGTGTTCACATCTATAAACGTTAAATGAACTAAAAAAAAAAAGAAATAGTAAACAATGATGTGTTTGTTTTTGAGTCTTACATTTGTTTGCTTTATATATATATATATATATATATATATATATATATATATATATATATATATATATATATATATATATATATATATATATATATATATATATATATATATATATTCTTTTTCGGAACAACCCGTCCCTTTTTCTGGACAACAAAACAAAAAATATATATATGAAAGAAAAACATCTACAAAACTAGCACTTAACTAAAAACTAAATAATAATAATAACTCTAAAAAAAGGATAATATTAGCTAAAAAAAAAAAGCTGGTTTTGTAGATTTGTTCCTATTCATTGCTATGTGAAGATTTACCAACCCCCACTCCCTCATTGTGGTGCGACCTTACCCTCTATGCTGCCAAAGAATTCTTTCACACAAGGTTCAGCAGATAAAACTAGTGGTTCTGGAGAAGAACTCAATTGAGAAGTTTTTAGATAGACAGAAGACAGACAAACCGAAGAGCGGATAGACGGACTGACGCTGGACAATAAGTTATTAGAAAAGTTAACGTGAGCCTTCAGCTCAGGTAAGTTAAAATCAAACCGTAATAAAAAAAAAATAGAAACAAAGACAGTGCCGCTAATATACTCGATAATTTATGTTATTTTTCGTAGTTTTACACACTGATGACGTCCTGATCATGGGTAAAAAAAAAAAAAGGAATGGTCGTACAATATATTTTAAAGCTCTACTGCAATAAGTGTATGTGATATGTTAACTTAAAGAATACAACAATAATACTAGAAGTTAACTAAATTTATTACTAGCGTATCTATTGATGTATTTATCCATCCGATTTGCTTGTTTCGATTTTTGTTTTGTTTATGCAAAAAGATTACATCAACACTACTTTTGAATACTAGGGCTATTTAATGTATAGTGTATGAAGAAAGGGATAAATATGTATAATACAAAAAGTAAATTTTTCACATTTTTTGAAATATTCGCAGGTATTCAAGGGAACAGCATAGAAAAGGACGAATGACAGGAAGCTGTCTTATTGACTTACTTCTATCTTAAGACAAAATAGACGAAAAATTCAGAGGAAATTCTGAACTGCTAGTAGAACTCCTGCTATCGTGGATATTAAATATTTACGTATAATTCGGATTTTAAATCATAGAAAATTATCTTTTGATCTTGAGTTATCAATGAAAATAAAATTTACTTAATACAAATCATAAAATATTTTGAGTATTTTTAATATCATTTTAACACCAAATGTTCATTTAAAGGATTATTTGCCAATCCAAGATTTGTTTTTAAAATAGTTGGAGAATGACAAGGCTTGAAATTCGTAAATATATATATTATTGGTTGTTTTTGGTTGTTTTTTTTAATGTTTACGATGCAAACTTTTGGGCGAGCGCATCATTTTGCGAATCACCAAATTTCCCGAGGATATGTATAACGTATAATAAACGTTTGCAAAAGTTGCATGGAGAAATGTTAGGCAAAAAAGTTTCGATGAATATTCGGTACAACTTTGTATTGACTAGATTTGGTGATTTGGTTGAAAGTGTGCCTTCGGACTGTGCAAAAGTGATAGTTAATATCAGAATCAAGATGAGGGATTTATATTTTACCTGTTTTAAAAGCTTAAGACAAACTTAGATAAATGTTAAAGATGGATCAATGCGTGAAATCAGCACCACAAACAACTGAAAGGAAACGACAGGATAACGGAAAACATTTATGTCTGAAAGTTAACTTGTTATTGAACATCAAGTAATTTACACCATGTTGTAATTTATATTATTGTATGTTATTAACAGAAGTAGTGACTAGCTGGAAGAACAGTAACAACAAATCCAGACTCCTCATTAAGAACGAAGGAATATTTTTGGTAATTTATTCATCAATAAGTATTCAAATTCAAATTATATGATAATTTATTAAATAAGGTCTTATTTTAACATAAATATCCATACTGTGAACATTTTGTTTGCGTCATATGTTTAGAATAATATTTTTACTGTACATCTAAATTTAAGTCTTAAAGCTTCTATAATTTCTGCATTCGTGAATTAACATTGTTTCTTTCTGAACTGAACTGCAATGATATTGTAAACATCACTTGACACTTGAACTTGAAGTTACAATTATTTGAATTAATTTTAGGATTATTCGTCAAAACCACATTAATCTTAGATGCATTTCCTTGTTTTGTAACACACATGTACTTTGTATAACATTTAGTTGGGCGAATTAGATCTTCTTTAAATGTTGAAAATTAACCCCAGTTTCTTTGTCGACAAACAAAAGAATACATATCTCCACACCATCTAATTTGTGATACTTTTCAAAAAAGATTCAGCAATTTTTAAAATTCCAAAATTTTGACTGGTTTTCAGTTGCTGGAATGGACGAATGGCAATTCGAATTAAAATTTCGAGAGTTTATGATATATTATACCGTTATAAAATATTTGAAAATATATTATATATAATCTATGGCATAGACCAGAAATACAGAGCTAGGGGTCAAAAATCAGCAGTGCAAAATACACCACTTGATTCAAGTACGCCAGAAAAGACGACTGATTGTGTTCATGTTCATGTTCATGAAAAATTAACGACATTGTGAAATGATGCCTAGGTCATCTTTGAACCAAGGCCAAATGTTTTTTTTTGCGGGAATGGTCCTGGTTTGTTATCTTGACTTACTTTGATAAGATTTATTGACGTTGGACTCGATTATTTTTAAATTGAAGTTTCATTTCACTACTCGCAGAAATCTGGCTGCGTGATTTTCTCTCGATGCTGTATAATTTCAGTAGAGCTTTGAAAGAAATTGGGCGCATAAATTTCATCGATTATTTGTGCATATTTATTAAACTATAATCGTTATTTGGTTCCTTTACGGTAAGGAAATTGATAAAAAAAATGTTTGAAATGCAGTTAGTTTTATCAAAATTTGGGTCTAAATATAGCAACACGAGGCGATTTACGCAAAATCCTACTTCTTTACAGCTGTTTTTAAATGATTTTATTGTTTCTGGGTCATCTCTCACAAATTTAAAACGTGTAAAGATTATATATTTCAACATTAGAATGTGTTGCTTGTTAGAAATAGATGGAGAGATGACCCAGAATTGACCAAATATGTACTTTTTAATATATTTTAGGATGAAAATAAACTAAGTTATGAGATATGAAAATTTCTTGTTAAATAATTCTTTATATCATTACTTTATGAAGTCTCCCATGGCACAGTGGATTTGTGTCGGCTTTATGAAACTCGGCCTATTGGTGTTTTGGGTTCGAATCCTGCTGGCATTTTCTTTTACCAATATTTTTTCTTCTATTTTTTAATTAAATTTACAATTAGGTTTTTGAAAATACTTCATTGGCTTTTTTAGCTATGGTATACCGTTTTCGAAACAACTTCTAATTGATTGTCTTGTTTCGGAATTTAAAGGCGTTTACCTGTTTGTTTTCTGACACGTATACATGTAAACAATGGTTTCACCGGAAAAGTATGGGTGTTGTGTTTGTAAAAGACAACTTAAGGTCAGACGACACGTTCCTCAATTTTAGATAACTTTTTCCAGCAATCTGTTAATGGTTTACTACTACTTTGACAAGCCTTCTTGCAAAAAATTAGAGTACCTTACCAGGCATTTCTGCAAAATACTAGAGTATGAAATTTCTTATATAATCTTCTTGAAAATACACTTGAATTGCTGATATAAAAATAAATACCTCTACAGCACAGCGAAATTCACTGCAATAGAATATATCTCCGCCGGGGCGGGGATTTGAACTCACGACCTCTAGCACCTGTACGCTTCTGACAGTGAGCGGCCACGGTTCTAACCACTCGACCATCTAGACATATAACCACAACGAAGTAAATCTTGATCGTTTTTAAAGTAATTATAAAATTAATATTTTTTATTGGAACTCTTTATTACGAGGAGATACAAAAAAGATTCTCGAGGAACGTGTCGTCTGACCTTAAAGGAAAAAGAAAGCGGCCAGTTAGTGTTAACATATCAAAGGTTTTTCGAACGAGAAGTATTGAAGCTACAAATGTAAGCACTATATGTGACTCATGTAGACATTCAATCAAAATTACTTTGTCTAAGAATATATCTCGAATACCAATACAGGGTAGTCCAAATGAAAATAGCATCAGTTTGCCAATTGTGACAGCTGGAAAGTGTAATAAAAGCTGCATTATTTGTAGAAAAACGGGCTCCGTGAAATGCATTCCCAGAGAAGCAAGAATGGACATCTTTATTAATTTTGGTATTCTTGTACCACTTGGTGCCCGATGCTGCCCTCTCCATCTAATAACCACTTGCTATTTGATGAAGATTACAAAACCTTGTTAGGAGTGTCAATAGATCAATTTATCGACCTCAATCAACATGTCACATCTATGTGTAACACAAAAGAAAGAACAATAAGAAACGCAATTGGCATTTTCCTGTTTAAAATGAAATATGGATTGTCTAACGCCCTTATTGCTACTCTTTTTGGGTTTTGCAGTCGTCGACAAGTAGCGCGTATAATTCAACAGACGCGGACAGCACTAGTACGTGATTTTGTTCCTTTACACTTGGAGTTCAGTCATTTGTCACGTGACCCAATTGTGAAAGACCACACGACGGACATTGCAAAACAGTTTTATAGTGATCCAATATCTGACACAGTTATCCTTAATATGGATGGTACATACGTGTTCATTCAGAAAAGCTCAGCATATCGTTTTCAAAGGCTGTTATACTCCATGCATAAGAACAGACCCCTTGTAAAACCGTTTGTTATAAGCTCTACTGATGACTATATAGTTGATGTCATGGGTCCCTACCTATCTAATGGCAAAAATAACGATGCCTCCATTATTAAGCATATAATCACGTCAAATTCTGGGAACATCATAGAATTCCTCAAAGATGACGATGTTTTGATAGTAGATCGCGGTTTCAGAGATGCTATTCCCTTCTTAAATGAACTGGGTTTTAAAACACACATGCCTGCATTTCTTTAAAAGTCTGTTAAACAGCATAGTACCAACGAAGCAAATATGACACGTTTTGTCACCAAAGTGCGTTGGGTGGTTGAGGCTGCCAATTGACGGATCAAAAAATGGAAGTTTTTAGACAATGTTGTTTGCAACAGTCAAATTGCACATATCAGAGACTTTGTTCGAATTATTTGTGCAATAATCAACAAATATAGACCTCCTTTAAAAAAAGATAATCAGGATGATGATGACATTGCACGACAAATGAGAGTCGCAGCATTACCCAAAATAAATTCCCTTCAGGATAGGATAAATAAAAATCCAAAGTTAAAATTCCGAGAAAATTAAAAAAAACTGGCTCACAATTGAATCCAAAGATGCTTTACCAGATTTTCCTATTTATACTGAAGACCGATTGCGTCTTCTAACATTTGGGGTCTATCAGCTCAAACAAGCGAAAAAGTATACTGACGAACATCTTGGAGACGGGAACTATAAAACTGATGTATCTTGCGAGGAAGCTGGTTTATTGCATGTCAGAATACAGTCTAGACATACCTCTAGAAAACTTTATGATATATGGATTGAGTTCAGCAGGGAGGATGTGACGGGATGGTTCTGTGAGTGTAAAGGAGGATTAAGAACAGTCGGTTGTTGTGCCCATATCTGCTCTGTCATATGGTACCTTTCCTTTGCTCGACACCAAAACTACACGGCAACCCCTTACATGTACACGCCATCTCTATGCGACGCGGCTGATATTGTATTGGAGACTGATTCTGGAGAATCACCTAATCAATTAGAAACCCACAAAATATTGATCGGAACTCTAAAAAGAGTATCGGGTACCCGGTAACTTTAAAATAAATATGCTTAATTCGTATAAGTCTGATTACACGTAGCCATTTTATCTCCTTATGTTATGTTTTCATATTTACATTCACATCTTGATAATTCGAAGTAATTAATTTTTAAAACTTTTAATGTTTATAATTCTGTTAATCAATTTTTATTTTGTTAAAAGGGCATGATCACAATATTATTTATTTATCTGGCAAACCGAAACTGAAACAGTGTTTGGACCTAAGCACAAATCAACACCGCTGACAAGAGTTAGTTCTTAAAAATAATCAATAGATTCGATGTAATGTACGCTGAAGCATTTTTTTTAAAGGAAACTTAGTTATAAATACCTAACAAATCGTCAGATTTTAAATAGTACGAACAATTTAGAAGTTCTGTGCAGTCGTGTGTATACCTACGCCAGAGTTCAATATAGTCTCGTTCAACCATCGGCTGTCTCTGTACATCTCCGACAAGCAGAGAGTCAGTCTATATTAAGAGGTCGCATCATCAAGCTATCACGTGACCTGGTATCTCTTACTTGTCGGTGATTAACGGAGACAGCCGAACATCTGGTTGATCGAGACTAGAGTTCATTATTAGTTGGAATCATACACTTTTTGAAATATTTCAAATACCGATACATAGTTTGATAAAATCAATTCTATTTTTTGTAAATATTACACAACATGATTCATACGAGGTTTTCTCGAAATTCTTGTCGGAAAAGTTTGAGAATTCATATTATATAAATGTACGTAATTCAAATAGAGATTATAAACTACTTGCCAAGCAAAATAATGATTTTAAGATAAAAAATAATCAATAAAAATCAACTCCCGTCAGTAATTCAGTACTTTCATTAATGTTAACAATGCTCATGTAAGACATTTATAATTGTTAACTAAATTTCAAGTGTCAGTTGCCAAGTATCGAGATAGACAGTTCACAATTTTTGTTATGTAAACGCCGGGTCCTTTTGTTTACTTTACATTTTGGATGCTGGGAAAAATCTTCAGGTTAAGACCTAAAGCGAATGTAATAAACGCTAGGAACTCTTTAGATATGCTCAAAACAAATTGACAGATAGAAAAACTAACCTGAAAAAGAACTTTAACAGTTCCTATATTTAACTAATGTAAGCGAAAAAATAATAATGACCCGAGATTAATCATTGCATCCAACGGTGATTGCTTGTGAAAGGACATATCGTTCTTGTAATCTTAATAGCAAGTATTCTTTGCACAAGGAACGATATGTTGCAATTTTTTTACTTCTGAAATCGATGGAATTAATATCAAACTTTCTTTTTATAGAACCTTCGCAGTGCGTGATCGTCCAGGACAAAATGTCCATTTCTACACCTCGTAAGTGTTGCGTGTTTTAATATTTTCTTAATTATGTAAAAGCTGAACACTGATATTCCTATATCTAAACGTTATATTACAGATTAATATTATATATCCAAAAATGAATAACACATAATAGCTTTCTTATCAAATGATCACAAGATTTATTTCTTTTTGTACAGTAATTCCTTCCTTCCTAGCAAAATATATCAAAGCAGAGTGTCAAGTTTATGGAAGAGGTACATGTAAATAGAAAAAAAATTGTATCGGTATTTAGCATATATGAGTATAACGTTATATGCCTGTCGTTGAATGCGACAGTCAATGTGTGTGCCAAAGTATCATCACTCAAAAATATGGTAAAAGTGAAATACACATAAATGATAATCAAAAATACAAATTGTCAGGAGCATATATACATAGTCATGCAGGAAAAAGGTAATAAACTGGACGTATGACAGAAATCATATTTTATAACATTTTGAAACAGGTGAGGAGAACAGACAAAATCGATAATATTGGAAATAAATACACAGATTTTCAAAGATTAAGAATATTCATTTGATATGAGTTTTAAGAATTCTAAAGCCTTTGGTTGTTTTACAATCTTTCGTGTATTGATATTTTTCCTCATTTCATTTAATGAATCATTTTATGATTTACGTACTAAAATGTGATGAAATAAATCAATGATTAGTCCTTTGTTACACAATAAATAGTCTCTCATTAAGAGGGATACCACACCACCTGTCTGTCTCCATGATTTTGTGTACAAAAGTTAACTACGTACATAGTTAAATTTTTTCGTAATTTTACATGTAAAATATGAAAATACTTTTTTAAGCAAACATTAAGTTTTAAACTTTTTACAAATGACATCTAAAAGAACTGTTTTATCAATTGATTTTTTAAACTCTTATTTACATGGGTAGTTTACAAATTCATGTTGACACTTTTCGGTTTGTCAGAATACATACACAGAAGCCCGAATGTTTTTCAAAATATTAACACAATCTATCAAAGGACTTTTTATTTTTAAAAAAATAATTTTTGTCTATCTGTTGTGTGAATACTTATTTCCGAACCATTTTTTCTTTCTGGAATTTTGAACAGTTTTGCGTAATATGTAGTAATACTTGTGAGAGTATTGATAAACAGAAAATAGCGCCCTGTTTCACAAGATAACATAAAATTTTGTATTTTTTTAAATAAAGAATAACGTTGAAAACTTTTTGATATAACAGAGCGCACCGAGCCTCTACAAACACGCACATATTGTTTGTATGGCGTAGGTATTGCTTTGGGTGCCTTATAAAAGAATATAAGCACACAGAACAATCATACTGTTTATGCATCAGCCACTTGTGGTTTATTTTTCTAACTTGAATTAACACATACTTTGTCTATTGTACTCCAAAACACCGTTAAACTTTAAAAATTATCATTAAGGATTATGTTTACTCAGGGTTTGAGATTTAGAAAAAAAAATTTCAAAGTTCAATATCTGATGTCCAAAGTTGTTTTAAAAACACAAAATAACATCGTTATTAAAAAATATCGATGTAGATATCCATAATTTGTTTATTTGAGGAAGATATGCTCCGACAAATGTAGATTAAAATTGAAACAGAGGAAATTTGGACTAATTTTTTCATTTTCTTATTTTCTTTTAAAATCTTTCTGTTGCAATGTAATTGCAAAAGTTAAGTTTCTATGTGGTTTTTCATATCATTTTACATATTTTATGGTTGAATTTACTCGTCTCTAAATTTATTTCACTGGCTGGCACGCAATTGGAAAAATCTTCTAAATACATAAAATCGATTCAAGATAAAATATCTCGAAATTTTGATTGTTGACCTTATATTATGTTAATGTCAACATAATACAGACAATAAAAACAGTTTAAGGCAATCAGTGGTTTGGAGATCCTATTAGTCAGTTTTTTGTAAAACTCGATCAAAAATGGGTACAATTTTGGAAATTGATAGAGGAAATTCGGACAAAATTAAACTTGAAATATGAGCTTAAAAAGATTCATTCAAATATCGAAGTATTGAAGTACTGACGGGAGTTGATTTTATCGATTATTATTCATTTTGAAATCAACGATATGTTACTTTGCTAGGCAAGTAGTTTATAATCTGTCTTTGAATTACGCACATTTTTATAATATGAATTCTTCGGACTTTTCCGACAAGAATTTTGAGAAAAACCCCGTATGAATCGTGTTGTGTAATGATTAAAGATAAAACTGATTCGATCAAACTATGTATAAGCAATCGAAATATTAAAAAAATTGTTTGGATCCAGGCAATAATGAACTCTAGTCTCGTTCAACCAGATGCTCGGCTGTCTCTGTTAATCTCAAACAAGCAAGAGAATATGTACACCAGGTCACGTGATAGCTTGATGACGCGACCTCTAAATATAGAATGACTCTCTGCTTGTCGGAGATTTACGGAGACAGCCGATGGTTGAACGAGACTTAATTGAACTCTGGCGTATGAATACATACGACTGCAAAAAATATCTAAAGTGTTCGTACTATTAAACATCTGACTATTTTCAAGGTACTTATAAATAAGTTTCTTAAAAACCAATGCTTCGAGATACATAACATCGAATTTATGGATTGTTTTCAAGAACTAAATCTTGTCAGCGGTGATGATTTGTGCTTAGGTCCAAACACTGTTTCACTTTCGGTTTGCCAGAGTAGCTGCATAGGAGAGTTGATTAAAATCAACTCCCTAATAAAAATAGTAAAGCTATTCGTATTTTACCATTTCCCAACCTACAAATTGTTTTTTTTTTATTTCATATTATTACAAAATAAAGAAAACTTTGAAAATGGTGGACAATTTTGACAATTTTGGACAATTTTTTCAAAAAACACTCAGATGTCATTAGCAGAAAAAGTAGGTCATTGACCTAGTTATTTGAAAGTTAAAAATAGCACCACAATAGTGGGGCTACAATGATCAATAAGTAGTTTTTCGTTCCTATTAGTGAATTTTTTTCGCCCCTGAGTAAACGTAATACTTAAAGAAATTGATAGAATGAAACTAACGTACCCTATCACAATATGTCTCTGCTTTTACTTATCCATTTGTCAACTTTAAGCAAAACTGAGATGCCTATGAAATTCCAAATAATTATACTAACCAAATCTGTTTCTTAGACTTATCATAATGCAAAGTCAAATAATCTGAATATATTGCCATGATTACGAGTATAATAAAGAATGTATACATATATATTATATATATAATATAAAAAGCGTTTTTTATATCATTAAAACAACTTTTTTTAAGGAGAGGGAATGCTTAGATGTGGCAAATCAGATGTATATATAAAACCAGAATGCGTCTGTTCTTTCCATCACGTATATGATGCCTCCAAATATCACAGTTACTCCTCTTGTCCACAAGGCGATGAATTGGATGTTGTCACGCAATTAAAATGTGAGCAGATGATTTAACTTTATTAATTTTCAAAACGCTTCAATATTGAATCTTGCATACTGAGTTCACACATATGGTTTTCATTTACATTTTACATACAACCTGCAAACCATGCATGCACTTGTTGCTTTTTGGATATAACATTGTGTAATTTTTATGTCAAATAAAAAGTTACTGTATTGAATGAGTATGCAACATAAATGAACATACAAGTGACACATTAATTTCTGGGTTTTTTTCCATTGGATTTGAAAGAAACAGGCGTGAACATTTCCTACCTTAAACGTTATAAATTTGGATGTTCTTGTAATTATGTACAAAGATAACTTCAGTCTACAATATTTTAAAGTATTAAAAATTCTCTTGCTCGCCTGTTTAGGTCCAGATTGCTTTAGGTATAGTTTGAATAACAAAGGACCCTGTATCAACGGAGGCAATCTGACCTGTAAAGGAGATGAAGTAGCTCCAGCTATCACATGTAAATGTCCACCGAATTACCAGGGAATGTTTTGTGAAGAAAAAATGGAAAATGTAATTGAAATAAAATTTTCTGTTTACATGTTCCTCACTCGCATTTTTTTTTGTCGCTGAACAATGCTGACTTTAATTGTTCAGCATAAATGCAACCATAATGATAATCTACATAAGAATATATGGCCAGATCCTACAATGACGAAACTTGTAGGTGACGAGACTCTGTGATAGAATCTTAACCTCTTCGGCTGACACCTTAATGAACTGTGACTACACAAAACAAGAATGTGTCACATTTAGCAGGAACAGGCGGTATGCTTTCAAGTGTTACGAGACCGATATATCCCAGATAAAAGGAGGTTAGGAAATGTTGAAATCATAAACATGATCGCTCTTTATAGGTTAAGACTGTATTTTGAAATGTATGACAACTCAGTATTGGTTTTGATTTTACATTTCACAGAATTGCCACTGTGCAAAGACACAGAGGATATCACAGTGCAACCAGTTGTCAATGATGTTTCTTACTGGGTTGTCCCCAAAGATGCCACGACGGTTCGGGTTGGTTCACCCTCTGCAGCAGAAATCCATATATCTATCCCCTTGCTGACCGTGATTTTACTAACGTTACAATTGTGAGATATTTTTGTCATGTTGGATGTTATGTTGGCCAGAAGTATTACTATACTTTTCTTTATTGTGAAAATAGATTGCTATCTTGTTATCTAAATTAAAAAGTAAGATAAACGCCAACAGAAAATATGCAAAATTATGCTGACTAATTAATAATATTTTAACTTGTAATTTTTCTAAAAAAAAAAAAATCCAGTGAAATACTCAATTTGAAAAATTAAGTCCGAATTTTCTCTGTTTTGCAAAAAGCCCAATTTTGTTTGAAATTTATTCCATGATATAGTAAAAATATTAATGATATGTCAATACATATAACACATTTACTCATGACATGGAGCTGTACAACAATTCGAATTTGATAACTCAAACCCTGTCAAACAACGTCCTCAAGCCCACTGCATGATTGTGGCATTTAGACTACATTTATCTCAAAAAGAGAAGAGCTCTGTATAAAGATAAAGGTACATATTCAATTTCTGTTTTAATTTTGCTATACCCAATAATAGGATAAAGCTAACCAAACATTTTTTTTTCATAAGTAATGTAGTTGTGATGGCTAATTTGTTGACCACCAAGCCTAATTAAAAAATGGGATCACAAGTTATGTCTTACAAAATTAGACTGACACGGAGCTGTTTTAAATATAAGCAAAATATTCCTTTCACTATTGGTAATTGAAATAAACCTTTTATTAGAAAAAATAATTAGAATTTATTTCAAAACGACATGCATCTGTGATGTGCCATGATTTATATATCGAATACATAACTAATTATCCTGCAGTGCTTATTCCTTTTGTTATATAATTACAGGTATTTACCTGTATTTCACCTTTCCGTTGAAAAACAGCACTTTAATACTTGTAACTTGATTGTGTTTGGATTTTAATATACCAGTAGCACATTTTGTTATAAAGTTATTTAGATGCTTCAAAACCGGATAATGTGAAATATATAAGAACTATTTTAAAAATGTACAATATACTTAAAATGTTTAAAATTGAATTTAAAATTGGACGTGTGAAGTAAGCAAGCGTTTAAAAATATCATCTACAATATGCACATAGGGACATTCATTTTTATATGAGTTTTTGTTTTGTACTTTACAAATAAGGGAGATAATGATGAATGCATCCCGTATTCCGAAGTCACATAGAACAGTGGAATATTAAAATTAACTACCACATTTAAAACAACAGTATCTTAACTTTAAAACATATGTCAGGGTATTGAATTATCAACAGATAAACAATTATCATGTAAAGGAAAAATATGTATGCAGGTAGTTTTATCAGTATACTCTTTCTTAGTCCATGCGTTGCTGTTTCAATATCCAATATCCAATTAAAAAATTAAAGTCATGTTATGGGGAGAGAGAACAAAAACTTCTAAGACCCCCGATAACAGATATTTGCTAAATCTTACATTTTTGCCAAAGTAAATTTTTATCCCAGAAACTAAATTGATCAAAACATACGAGAGAATTTAAGCTTATCCCTATAAAACGCTTTATTAAAAAAAATTTAGAAATGAGAGGACTATTGGAGAATAATTAGACTAAACCTAAACATACTTTCTTTGTAGATGTCAAAATGCACGT
This sequence comes from Magallana gigas, assembly GCF_902806645.1. Taxonomy (NCBI): domain Eukaryota; kingdom Metazoa; phylum Mollusca; class Bivalvia; order Ostreida; family Ostreidae; genus Magallana; species Magallana gigas. The sequence continues at coordinate 4,935,830 of NC_047564.1, read as the reverse complement.
TGATCCTTTGACACATTATCAGTTTGTATCTTTTTATAACAAATAAAACTCCCACGAGTGTTAACTGACAATGCTGTATCTTTAAAACCCCACAAAACTCAGTCAGTGAACTTTCGTTTTCTATATGACTGTACAAAAACAAATAAAATGTCGAGTCATGAATTGGTTTATTAGATATAATGGATGAATTTTAGAATTATTTTTATTATGCTCATTATATCTTGTTGTTGTAACTAAAGTAATCATTAAATATCAGATAATCTTATATATTGTTACATATTTTTATAACAGGCTTATTTTCGTTTTTTATGTGAATATGTAAAAACCAACACAAGTTTCGATTTTGAATAAAACAATCTTTATCAGTCGTTACGCTCTATATACATTGTAAACTGAAATCAAGAACACTAACTTAAAATTGTGTTTGAGTATCACAATACTTCTTAAGTACCTTGTTATTTTATTCTTGGTCACATGACTAAAATTTCCACAAAGATAAAAGATATTTAGTTTATTTAGTGTAAGATTATACCCACTGAGTCTTAGGAATACCCATGTGTCTAAAATTGCCACAAAGAAAAAAGATATTTAGTTTATTTAGTGCAAGATTATACTATATTAATCTATTTTTCTGTTATACGTACAGGCCAAATTAAGTGAACGATATGTCTCTAGTTTCTGATGATTACCTGACTAATCAAAAGACATATCTCAGTTAAGCAAATTTTAATTGGTTTTCAGAAGCTGCATCTTCGCTAGCCAAGGGTTTTGGTCCACCTTGTTACAAAAGGGGGTTAAGGATTTTCAAGAATATTCAGCGTAAAAGATGAACTTTTTTATACAGAATATGTTGAAGTAAATAGTCCTTAATGTTGCATATGACTCCATAAAGCTATTTTAATATAGCTATTGTTGCTAAGGTTAGCAATGTGGTCCAAGTAATTTCAGTGAAACCCGTCATTACGTTACTTCATGATGTTCTTTTCTCTCAGTGATATATTTGTTTTTAACTCTGGAATATTTTATCCAACCTATTTGAGATATCTAACAGATTTCGAATGTGTATTATTCAGTTCTTTAATATTTTCTAGATAACATCCTTATATACTATATATATTGTGTGAGTCTCTCAATGCCTGTATTGGCTCTAAAGGAAGTTTATCCAATGCCTGCATTGGCTCTAGTGAGTCGCCGAATGCCTGCATTAGGTCCAGAAAAAGTCGCTAAATGCCTGCATTGGCTCTTGAGAAAGTCGCTCAACGCCTCCATTTGCTCTTGAGAGAGTCGCCCAATACCTGCATTGGCTCTTCTGAGAGAGAGAGAGAGAGAGAGAGAGAGAGAGAGAGAGAGCGCCATTCGATGCATGCATTGGTTTTATAGTGAAGGTCGTTCAATGCCTGCATTGGCTCTTGAGAGAGTTTTTCAATGCCTGTATTAGCTTAAGAGTGTACAGCGAATGCCTGTATTTGGTAATGTGGCCAAATTCTTTTTTATATACAGTCATAAAATGCCTGCATTGTCTCTTCTATTTAACAATATATCAGCATTCCTCGTTCATTCATTTTATAAGTTTTTCGTCTCCTTTTGTAATTTTTCATCGGTAAAGTCAACTAGTCAATTGCAATATTACCAACTGCATGAGCATTTGTGATAAAACATAAAAGCTAATTGCAATAAGAATAAAAAAATAAAATAATAATTGATAGTTGATCAATGTTACATTAGAATTGTTAACTTAGAGATATTGGAAACATTGAAATTAAGCTGTGATGTGTATATTAGGCCAGATTTGTGATTGTAAAAAAATTTCATTCTGAATCTGTGTAATGTAATTCATATTGATAGAAAAAGCCATTTTTTATTTCATTCAAAATAAAAATTTCTAAATATATATTTATAAAATAGTTAAGACAAACACTTTTTAGTTAAGACTCTATTTTATATAGAATGATTCGAAAAATAAAATAAAATGATAAAAAATATACAGATTGTAAATGACAGCAAATTGTACTCACTTTTTATTTTCTGTTCACATCGTTGTAGACAATGTTCTACATTTTCGGCATCCTGCATAAAAAGTTTTTGAGATATTTTTCCTCGTATGTCAGTGATCCACATCGATTTTTACCACTTCTGAGGTATATATAAATTAGCCATCTTAAGGTTACGACAAAGTAATGCTTTTCGTGTTTTTTTTTAATTTAAGGTTATGTCTCGTCAAAGATGTTTTCATTGAATTCATACAATGCATTTAGTCGCCTTTTACACACTAAACAATTGAGATACGCTTCAATATTTCATTATTAAAAGAAGCAAATCCTTCTGCATCGTTTTTTTCATAATATTATTGGTTGAATACTTATCAATTTTGGTTTAATGTAGAGAATATACATGTAAAATACCAAAATATTAAAAAGATATAAACATATATTATTGATCTGAAAGCTTCATATCTCCTCGCAGAAGAAAGGTGCAAGTACAGATTATAAAAAAGATCAAAGATGGAGGTTTAAAATACTGCATACTGAATTTATCGGGGGGGGGGGTCTATGAAATTGTACTGATCTTGTTGTCCTCGAAAACTTAACCTGTTTCCTAAACAGAAGCATATGTGAAATCGTGGGAAAATGATGTTTAATGATATATTTCCATTGTTATAGGCACTTGATTCTACCTCTATTTTTTTAAAGGTCCATGTTGCTCTGCATTGAATTTGTATTTCGTTTTATCGATTTTTGAGATGTTTGACAGTTTGTTATTGTCATTTTTCATTATAGGTTATTGTTATAGATGCATTTAAATCACAGTTTGTATACCTCGATGTAAACATTTAAAAAAAAATGATATTTCACATTTATATTCACTGTGTATTTTTTCTATAATTCTTGAGCAACCCATTGTAATTTACAGCGTTATAGAAACTGACAATGCTGGAATCTACACGGTCGAGTATCAATTGGTCGAAACCTTCAGCAACCTAACAAAAACAAGGAATCATGATAATTTGTAAATATAATTTATAAAATACATTTTGTTTTTATATTGTACTTAGAGTGTGCCCTGTAGAAAACTACACTTGAAATCAATTAAATCATCTTTAAGGTTGGCTGACATAAAAGTTAATAGTTCTTTTACGCAAATTTCAATGAAATAAATTGCATTGTTTCAATTCTGACTTTACACAGCACAGATTATAAGACTGCCATAAGATTTTCTATAAAATTTTTTAAAAAAAAGTTAGTCATCTTTCAAGTCGGGTTATATAAACGATTAAAAGGGGCCCTCACAGGATGAAACTTCGCCATTCATTCAACTGAAATGTGACTGAAGAGCATAGTTAAGCCGTTTAGTCACCTTTCCAGACCTTTCAGTTAATATTAGTGGACTGAATGGCAGAGCTTTATCCTGTGCCTATCTTATCTCTACAGAAAAAATACTTTTGTTCCCTAATTAATTCGGATAAAACTTTTTTTTATCTAAAGTGGTTACTTCTGATATCCCATTCGCTCGTTCTTAGGACTGTTGGTCAATTAATAGTACATTTAATTCTTCTGCGTTATAATAATACGATTAGCCTTGTTTTGAGTTTGCATGATTTCCAAAATTGTTTAAAAAATTGATTTGTAAATTTGTAGATAAATTGTAGATAAACACTATATTGGTATACATTCTATCTGTAAGTGATCTTAAATGCCATTTTGCGAGATGTTTAATTCACATTCATTGTTGAACTGTCTAGTATTCTGTAAACACGAATTTTAAAATTTCATATTTTTAGGGGATTGTGTTGAATTAATGTCAATTAATCAAGGCCTTAAACTCTGTCAAAGAAACCTCGTGAAATTTTTATATCATTTTTTTATTTGGGAGGGAGATTCATGCTTATGGTTCACTTCTGTTGCTATCCACTTTCATTGAAATCTGACTTCGTTTAAATTTTTTTTATCTAATGCTAAGTAACACTGCAATGTTGTTTTCAATATTTAAGTCCAAACATCAACATTAACTTGAAACTAAAATTCGTAAAAATGTTCTATTGCACTGCTGATTTGAATTGCATATAGCCATAATTGAGTAAGCCTCTGATAATGGAGCGACGTTTGTGTCATTTGTTTATAAAACTTTTCTTTTATTTCCGACACTCCCCGTCATGCCAGCTATTAAAAAAAATTGTAATAGAAAAAAGGATATTTTTTTACTCATTAGGGATTGATAGTCATTTCCTTTATACATGAATATGGATAATCAATTCAAAAAATAGAGAATGCGTGTTTGGTAAAGTGTTTGTATGGATTAATTTGCGGTTTAAGACATGTTATTTAACTGGATTGGCCATAAATGTAAAACACCAGATCATGAACCACTGTAAAGAAATGACATCTAGAAGGAAAGAGATGAAAGGCCGACCAAAATCAACATGAAGGTGAAACACAGGGTTGATGCAGTCTCAACTGAGATGGTTTGCTGAGCAAACCAAAAGCAGAAGGCAGAGGCAGAAATAGTGGACGCGTTGCAACAGTGCCTTATGTGCCAGCTGTCACGGAGAGGATAGGTGAGGTGACTGTATGAAACCGTTTTGTTTCCTGTTGACTTTTTGATTTCGATTGCCCGTACGTTTCACACTTTTAGTGAAATGACTCAAAATCGCCCCAATACGTATTATAGAATATACATTATTTTTTAAGAAAAGTGTTTGAATGATAATTATATAATGTACGAGTATGTGTAACGCATATTTTTATGAGTGGTTATTAATGAAAATAATTGAAGTTTTTTAAACATATGCTGGTCAAATATTCAGTGTTTGCCCAATCTATTACGCCGGCAACATAGAATGCGAGATTAAAATTTTTCAAACAATGCAAAATAAAAGAGGAGGATAATGATCGCTGTAAAACTTTCTATTTCATTTTCTATTTTCTATTCTATTTACATGTTGTAATGTTAAACGAACAGATGAATGAAATATTTTACAGGAAAAAACCTATCTCAAGTTCTCTTCTCTTGTTGAATTGTTAATCGTGCAAGGTAGATGCTTTTGGGGGTTGAAAAATGACAAACCATTTAAGTATGACGAAGATTTTTCAATTGTGTATATTTTTTTTTGTTTTCCTTTTTGTTTCATAACAAATGTCTAGTGAATTTACATAGAATTTACCAGGTAGGTTGTTGTATTTGGTAAGGAAACGTACATCAACAGTAAAAGACGTGAATATTTTAATTTTTAAGTATTTAAATCGGAAATACAAATAACTCGACCTCATGCAGAGATTAAAATGTTTATCAACTCTGCACCGAGTTCAACAAAAAGTATATAGAGCCAAGTTTGAAGTTATAAATCTGATTAGTTCATTAATTATGCACTCACATTTTTTTTGGGAAAATGTCTTTAACAGTGGATACATAACTTTGCCTGTTTCGGTAGGCTAGGTAGTTTCTTTTATCTTTATTCTCTAATGTCAAAATTTTCATAATAAGATATCAAATATTATAAGGTCAAAGTTTTTTTCGTTATTCTATTATAGATCTGTGTTTTATTTAGAGTATGTTTGGTAAGCAAAACGTCTTTGTTAACTACATATAGAAAACTTTTTCTTTTTAAAAATATTTTTCATGACTTTTTATATTTGCTTTATATGCTAACGTTACTCAGAGATCTTTACGTTGGTCAACTTCATTGTCCTTGCCTACTTTCTAACACATTTCAGCTAAATACATAGTCGTAATCTTGTTGACACTTTTCGATATTCTTCAAAAACTACTTAAATTTGTGACAAGATAATTCGTGATTTTAGCTCAATGTGTTAAAGTTCCTCACTAACATTTGTACTTGAACTGGTTTTTTAACATCTTACTTATCAAAATGATTATCAGTAAAAGTGTCTTTGTTTGTTTATTAATTCATGTCTCAAAACCTAGGAAACATTCCTCCTTTTTAAACAAAGGAAACTTTAAATTTATAGTAATCGTCTATCAATGTTAATTTTGTCTTACAGACAATGACAACTTTCTCTTTCATTTAAAAGATATAAATATGGGGGAAAATGCTCCTTGTAAAGACATGACTTCGAACGTTAATCTGATACAAATATCAGTTTCAGAAGTATATCTGTTTAAGTTAAACTCAAAGTTTTAAAATGCTGCAAAAACATTTCAACTTTTTGCACGCTTCGTCGGTGATATAGTAAATAAATGAACCCGGAAGTGGGAATATGTAGGGACTTGTGCACCTGTTTAAGTTATCAAAAATTTAAAACACTATGAAGTGTAGCTAAAGTGTACCAAATATTATGTCAAGGACAAAAGTATTATCGTTTATCTGATTTTTTTTATATCTAAATACTAGATTGTTGCTATTTATTAAACTTGATTCTTTATGAATATGTAATCTTACACATAAAGCCGTTGGTGAAGCACTTATAGTGTTTTGTTAATTCTATTGTTTCCAATTGAGGCAACCAAGTCACTTTTTTACAGGAAAATTTAATTTGTTTACAGATACCCATACAAAATAAAAGGAAGCTTGTTGGCTTTTAAAATTTAAATATTCAGTATGACTTGATTTTTTAGCAATTTTCTACTATCTACTACATAAGGTGTTTCAATATTAAAGAAGACACAACTAAATCGTTTGCTGCAATGTAATCATCGCATGAAGCAGTATATCAGAAAGTTTGAGGTATTTCCAACCTATACAACAATTAAAAATACCCGCCTTTACAGAAATTAGGTATTCTCCTCTTATACAGAAATTTAAATATATTTTCTTTTCTAGTAGAACTACAGCACTTTCTCTTTCGCATTGATAATTTTATAACAATATGATTTATTGAAGGTACCTTAAACTATATTAACTTTCCAACAATTGATATAACAATTAAAAACAAATAAAATTACAAACGATCTTTGGATTGGGTATATAAAATGGCATTTTGGCATAACCTCCCATTGATCCTTATATGATGTAGTGATCGAGACGTGAGCAGTAGGTCAGGGTTTTCAGAGTAATATCATGGTTTTCTCTTTTTAAGAGGGGTGAAGGAACCACAGTTCAGAAAATTACATGATTTTCTTAAAATCACAAGACAATAACGAAAAAGGCAGTTTTGATGCTGTTGCAAAGACTCACTCTTTCTGCAGTTTAAAATGGAAAAAGACAAACACAAATCGTCAACTTAAAATCGATCCGATTTACTAATATTTGATTAAATTATATGTAAGTTTCCTTTAACTAACATTTCATCTTAACAAAAATATTTCTTTTGCAGATGTTCTTTAAAGTTATTTTGCCTTAGCAATTCAGAAGTTCCCGCTACATATAGAGTTATATTTCTTAAAAGGTTAAACATGCAATATATAATTTTTTAACAAACATTGAATTTTAATTCATTACATTTTAAGATTATACTGACTAAAGGTATAATGTTTTGTTTATAATAATAATTTCAGATGTTTTAAACATTTAATTTTTAAGATATTAAATGCATACATTTTAGAATTTCTTCTCTGTGTATCAGTCAAGCTATGTAATTCTTTGTTAATATCTTTTCAAGTCGAATTTTATTTTCAGAAAAATCAACTTATTCCTACATCTCTTATAAAGTAATAAAAATTACATTTTGAGACCGATTTATTAATAAGACATTACTCTAGATGATTCGGAGTCAGAAAAACTTTTTCTTTTATCATTTTAATTTCAGCGATGGTAGAAAACTATGAAATCATTCATCTTTGCTACCCTTGTCCTTTGTATTTCTTCGTTAGCAATGCAACAATCGGGTAGGCAGCATTATAGGAATTATACATTTAATTTAAACATAAATCAACATAATGGTTTAGTATGTGACTCTTTCACTTGATATATCACCTTAACGACTAAAAATAGTAATAAATCATCGTAATATGTTAATAAAAGAAAAGGAAAGACTGAGAACAATTCCTAAACTACGACTTTGACATGAACAATACAAAATGCTTTTCTGTTTTAAAAGAGAAATTTCTAAAAAGCTACCTTGAAATTTTACTAAAGAATGTGACTGGACACATTTATTATTCTCTTGGAAAGGAAATAGCGTTGTTTAATTACTTCCATCGCAACATTGTCACAGGAAGAATGCATCATATTTTTCGTTCAAGCAATGATTTTCTTATAAAAACGCACACATTCTAAGAAAAAATAACGCACATTTTTATTACGTGTCTTAATAACAAAAGTACATGTTTAGATCAGATAAATCGACACAAATGAAACTTACTGAAACAAATCTTTCTAGAACTTGTTTCATTCAAACGGGGTTTTTTTTACAGGATTCTCCATGTTAACCTAGTTCATGTTCTTATTATCCATTATCAGCTTGTATCCTTTCATTGCGTCAAGAAAATTCCCACCAGTGGAAAACCCACAATATCATATCTCATAAAAATGATTAACTTTCGTAATATTAAAGTGATCGTATACAAACATTTAAAATACCGAGTCAGGGAATTCGTGCACTTAATCACAAAACAGCATATAATACTTTAGCTGACCTCTTTTTTGTATTCATATGAAGCAAAATTTATTCAAAATTGTGTACGTTAAAAAATAAAACACCCGCTTTAGCCTTCACCTCAATATTCAGGTATATCGACGACGTATTATTTACCAACATTTGGTACTTCCATACTTACGTCTACTCGATATATCACATCGAACTTGAAATAAAAGATACCACAGAGTCTGCATCATCTGTATTATTTTCCTAAAAAGGAATATTAAACAAAATAACTTTTTCAAGGTCAACTTTTTTAACTTATGTAGCAGTGCACCTTTATCCCTACATATGGAGTTTTTGTCTCTCAGTTAATTCGATACGCAAGGGCAAGGCAAGCTACTGACAAACGAGTTGATACAACATTGATAAAACAGGACTATTTACAGTCTCGATTTACGCCCAAGGCATTATCAGCCACTAAGATATCATGCACCTAGGGTCAACTCCAATAAAGATCTCCGTTTTAGAGGATTAAGTCGCTACATATCCATATATTAAGAATGCTCAATTTTTATTAAATGGTTTCAAATCCGGGTTTTACTTGAATTACATAGGCCCAAGAGTCTACTTACAATCCAAAAATATGAAGTCCGCGAGTGAACGTGCTGATAAACTTTTGGCTATCATTGAGAAAACAATTACGTTAGGAAGGATGTCAGGCCCCTTTTCCCAACCCCCTTTTCCGAACATAAGGTGTTACCCTGTTGGGGTCCTGCCCAAGAAAGATGGAGGTTACAGGTTCATTTCAAATTTGTCGGCGCCCATTGGCGATAGCGTTAACGAGCATATTGATACAATTCTGTGCTCAGTGTCTTACGCTTCTTTTTATAAGGCCATTTCTATAATCCAAGAGAATGGTAAAGGTGCATTGCTTGTAAAATTGATTTGTCTAGCGCAGACTTTTACCTATTCACTTTTCAGATTTTTTCACTGTAATGAATATGTTTTCAAGATAAATGCTATTTTAATAGATGCATGCCCTTTGGTTGTACCAAAGTTTGTTCATCTTTTGAAAAATTCTCACCATTTTTGCATTGGCTCGTAGCTCAAATATCATTCATTATTTTGTTGATTTTTTGTTTGTTTGCAAGCAAAATACATTACAATGTTCAAAGCTTGCTGAAATGTTCAAGTTAACTTGCAGTGAGTTGGGCGTCCCAATAAACGACAAAAAAACTGAGGGTCCCTATACTCGTATATCTTTCTTAGGACTAGATATTGATACCATAGATAAGATAGACCTTTAGAAACATAATATCACAGTATTTTGGCACGGAAAGAGTGGTATGGTCTAGGAGGATGCAGTTCCCACAATTACAAGTTTCACTGAACAAATGGGCCACCCAGATTGGGTAATGTTACATTGCGGGGACAATAGTATTGGGACAATGCCGTTGCTAAGACGGCAAAAATTCATGAAATTAACCGTTGTTAACCTACAAACAATTTTGCCGAATACTAGATTCGTATGGTCCCAGATACTCTCACGAAATTACTACAGACGTATGTAATCAAATATTACCAGCGAGACCGATCGAAAAAGAATTAGCCCCGTTTATAGTTAAGCGAAGGAAAAGGGGGAAAAGTTACTTTGCAAAATTCTGAAAATCCTAACCCGTGGTGGTGGTGGGGGGGGGGGGGGGTAGTATACTTCAATTTCAGTGATTATTTTCTTATTTTTAATTCAATTTTTTACATGGTCCCATAAAAGTGTGGGGGGGGGGGGGCAACTCCTTGTTCATTCAATTTTTTGTATGTAATTTAAGAAAATTCTTTGCTGTGAAAAAACGTTGCTCCCCTGATGCTACGTGCCTGAAAGTTAATGCTAAATCCCACGCCGAGTAATTCCACACTTTTTTTGTCATGGCATTTGTGCAAAATTTTGACCGCTTATGGCGGATCTCTTCATGCATCATATAATATATTTTCCGTATATAAAGACATATGGCCGAATTTTGCTTTAGCCTGTCCCGGATTCTGTTTATTTTCAGGTCCGTGGCCAATAACCGGGCTTACTTTAATTGCAGATCTGAAATCATAACTACCCAAAAATCGATGTTGATCATTTAACTTAGAAAACTCTATTGCTATATTTGCATACAGTTAAATAGTTTATGATGTACTGATAGATTAAAAATAAAGCATGTCAGAGACTGCCAATACGGCGTTGTTCGTTTATTCTATTGAAATAAATACTATATTGGTATATCTGTACTTGATCTTACGATGGTAAGAACTGATAAATGCTATATTTTGCAAGGTGTTCAATTCACATTCATTGTATATACTCGGTGCTGTCATTAATAATACACATGCTTTTACAATTAACATGCTTCTTAACAACTCTCTAGCAATCTGGTATTACAAATTCTGTAAATTTCCTATTCGGGCGATGTGGGGGTTGAAATGATATCCATTGTTCAATGACTCGTAGTCAGTCAATGGGAATTGGTGTTATTTTCATATTAATTTTTTTTAATTTGGGAGGGAGATTCATGCTTATTCACTTTTGTTGCTCTGCACTTTCATTTAAATCTGGCTTGGTTTAAAAAAAATATATTTAATGCTTAGTAACAGTGCAATTTTATTTTCAATATTTAAGTCCAAACATGAACATTAACTTAAAAATAAAATTTGTAAAAATGCTCTATTGCGCTGCTGATTTGCGCTGCACATAGCCATGATATACCAAACCTCTGATAATGTAATGACGTTTGTGCCATTTGTTTATAAAACGTTTCTTTCTTTTTGAACACTCCCATCCTTCCAGCTATTTTAGATTATTTTTTGTAATATAAGAAGTGATAATTGTTTGTTTATACCCTTTGACTGATTAGGAGTGGTAGTCATTAACTTTGTACAGGGATACAGGAAGTAATCCTTTTAAAACTAGAGAGCAAGTATCTGTTTTTGTTTTGTCTGGATTATTTCGCCCTGATTAGTTATTTGAATCAACTGGATTGGATATGAATTTAATAAACCAGGACATGTACCAATGCAATGAAATGACAACCAGAAGGAAAGAGAAATTGGGCCAACCAAAATCAACATGGAGGAGAAGTACTGGTCAGGAGCGGTCTCAGCTTGGGTGGAATTGATGAGCAAAGCAATGGCAATAGCCAAAGACAAAAAGAGGTAGAAGAGGTGCATAACAGCCCGTATGTTTCATTTATTTTAATGTAAAGACTCAGAATCCCTTCACTCGTTGAGAATATTCATTGTATTTGAATGAAGGTTATATAATATACAAGTTTGCCAACATGGCAAATCAAGTAAAATTATATGCTCTGGAATCATTTAATTTTGTGGGGGACAATTTTCATGGATTGTAGATTTTTTGCTTATTCTTGGATTTTTAAAGAAGGAGGTACAGTTTACTTTAATATTTGCCCTAAAATTTAAACGTTGTTGTAAATCTTTTGAAAACATGTATACAATATCTTGAATACATGTGTACATTAAGTACCAAGATATACATTTTTATCGCATTTCAAAAAGAATAATGACTTCAACATTTTGTCATATTTCTAAGATGCAGTCAAAAACAGCACATTTCCTCATAATTTATTGAAGAGGAAAATGTGTCCGCAGCCGTTGCCCAAAACGAAATTTATACATTTTATGTGATATCACATGATAAAGTTATAATGAAATTTTCATCGTGGGCAACAGCTGTGGACATAATTTTCTATTTAAAAAAATCATTGAAAAATTGGTGTCATTTGCTTATTTTTAATAAAACATACGGGAAAATGCACTGTTTATGACGTCACAAATACCAGTGTTAAAGTCTAATCAGGAAACTATTTAAAAAATCTTAATTTATTGGTATTCTTAAGTAAATAAATGAAACACTTCATTTTTTGTTATATTTTTGAAAATCACTTTAAACAGGAAAATATAACTTATACTGTACTTAGTCTTTATTTTAATGTAAAGTCGTGGGGGATGGCTACCCACAAATGCCACAAAATTAAGCCACCACAAATGCTATTTATCCACAGTGTCTAATAGAAATAAAACAACCAAATACAGTCACCTCACCTATTCTCTAGTTTAGCTGTTTCATAAGGTCCTATTAAATCGCTTCCACCTGCCTCCATTTCTAACTGTTTTAATTACTTATTCCAACAATTTCACCCGGGATGAGACCGCTGTTGCAACCACTATTGAAATAAAACCACTATTGAAATAAATTATTTCAATAGTAGTTGGGAATGCATAACATTAGAAAATCACTTTGCAACCACTATTGAAATACAACCACCATTGAAATAAATAATTTAAATAGTGTTCCGGGATGTATATCATTTTGAAAATCAATTTACAGACACTGTTGAAGTACAACTACTATTAAAATTATTTTTTTCAATCATAGCTTAGAATGAATTTCTTTATAAATATTACTTTGAAAATTTATAATTTTTTCTTTACATTTCTCTTTCTACAGACATATGAATATTGTATATTATTTGCACAATAGTGAACATCTTGTAAATTGCCAGAACTTCTTTTCAAATCCCTTGTATATTGAATAATTATTTATTGATAGATATTATCATAAATATCACTTTTGAGATAAATTATTTCAATAGTGTTTAGGGTGTACTTCATCATGACCACCATTGAAATGTTATATATCATTTTAATATTGGTTAAGGATGCGTTTCATTTCAACCACTACTGAAATAAAGTATTTCAATAGTGGTTAGGGATACCTTTCATTTCAACCACTATTGAAATAAGGTATTTCAATAGTGGTTAATGATGCATTTAAGTTTTATTTCTATTATTATGTCTGTTTGTAACACTTTCCTTTATGCTATAGGGGAGTTTATTAAGATAAGAAGTATGTCTTATGAGATGATGAATTCCTTTTTGATTATGATGTTCTTTGATTTACCTCTATATGGTCATTTTTCCCACACCATCTGTCATCTGGAACCGAAAGTGTTGCACAGTCGGAATAATAGACATTAAATGACATGCATACCTACCACAATTGAAATATTTTATTTCAATAATGGTTGTAATGAACCGCATTTCTTAACCACTATTGAAATAATTTATTTCATTCAATATTGGTCATAATGAAGTACATCCCCAACCACTATTGAAATTATTTATCTCAATAGTGATATTCATTATAACATATATTTATAATGATATATAAGCTATAAATTATTTTTTAATATGCAGGGGTTTTGAATACAGTTCTGACAATTTAAAGGTTGTCTTCTAGTACAAATAATTTATAATTTTCATAAAACATGATAAGGTAAAGAAAAAATATGAAAACAATTCGATATGTTAATCTGCGAGGATTGGATATTTCTGCACAACAGTAAAAATCTTAGAATAAGTACATTTATTTCAAAGTCTTGATTATTATTACCGTAAAATACGTCTTTAGTACCTTAATTGTGTACTTGAAATTGTTTGTTAGATAAAAATAATTGTATATGCATGTTAATTTGCGAGAATTGGTTATTTATTACTACACAGCAGTGAAAATTGTAACATAATTGTGTATTTGAAATTATTTGTTATATTTTTTGCATTTCAAATAGTTTGCAAATATGATATACAACTTCTTTCTTTCCAAATGTGTTACAATAGTGATTACAAAGTTATATTTATAAAGTAATTCATCCCCATCTATGATTGAAAAAATAAATTTAATAGTTGAACTTTAATGGTGTCTGTAAAGTAGTTCTTATAATGAAATACATCCCTAACTTCTATTAAAATCATTACTTCAATAGTAGTTGGATTTCAATAGTGGTTGCAAAGTGATTCGTTTAATGAAATACGTCCCCAACCACTATTGAAATAATTTATTTTAATAGTGGTTTTATTTCAATAGTGCTTGCAAGGTGATTTTTCAAATGAAATACATTCCCAACCGCTATTGAAATAAATTATTTCAATAGTGGTTTTATTTCATTAGTGGTTGCAACAGACCGCTCCACCCCTGTGCTTCTCCTCCATGTAAGTGTTGCTTGGTCAATTTTCTCTCCCCTCTTGGTGCCATGTCATTGCAATGGTATGTGTCTTCCATTCGTGTTCTCCATTCGTGACCAGCGAGCACAGAGAGGGTAGGTAAGGCGAGGTGACTATATTTAAACGTTTTGAACGTTTTGTTTTTTGTTTACTTTTTTATTTCTATATATTGCTCGTAAATCCCACTTTTTTGAATGAAATCTCTCCACTCTTCAATAATGTACATTATATATAATAAAAGTATTATGGTCACATAATATAGGAGTATGCGTACCGCTTATGAATTGTGAACGCAACAATTATTCTTTAATAATATATCATTTCAAGTTTCATTTTTTATACGTATGCTAACTATATGTTTAGTATTTTTAATTGCACAAACTATGTAAACGGCAACAAAGAATGCAAGATTAAGTTATATTAAACTATACAGCAGAGAGAGAGAGAGAGAGAGAGAGAGAGAGAGAGAGAGAGAGAGGGGGTCAGCTCTTTTTAAAACTTGTTTATCTAAATGTTGTAACGTTTAACGTTCAATGCAGCCTCTCCGGGACAAAACCTATTTCGAGTTCTCTCCTCTTGTTTAAATGTCTTGCAATGCAGAGGCTTTTTTTAATAAAGCAAAGCACATATCATTTAAACGTGACCTATATTTTTCCATTCTTTATATAAATTGCGTATATCTTCTTGTTTTTCTTTTTGTTTCATTATTTTTGGAGAGTGAATTGATATACCTACAATCAGGTAGGTTGTTTTATTTGGTGAAGAAACGTACACTATCAGTAATTATAGCCTAACTTTCGTTTTACAAGACATCCTGAATTAGATAAGGTTTATCTACAGTGCACCGAGTTTAACAAAAATATATAGCCAAGATTAAAGATATACATTTAGTTAGTTCATCAGTTATGCCCCCACAGACTCTGTAAAGATGACTTTAGTAGTGGATATATGACTGTTCAGAGAGGTTAGGTAATTGAAATTTATGATATTCGTCTATCAGACGATTTTGTCTTATGTACAGTTTTGTCGTCATTGATAACTTTCTTTTTCATTCAAGATAATGAAAATATGAAATAAAATGCTTTTTTTAAAGACGTGGTTTGGAGCAGTTGATCTGATAATGCTGGTTAATTGAATACTTTTTGAGAGATATATCCGTTTAAGTTGAACTCAAGTCGTTTGTAATCTACTTATAGTTGTTAATTAGTCCTACTGTTCTCCATTTAGGCAATTCGATCGCTATATAGGAAGATTTGAAGCGTTTACCATTAAAGAAAGGTAATCTTGTTTACTTTTGAAATCTAAAAACTCATTATGACATTATGATAACTTAGCAATCATTACTATCGACAACCAATTGTGTTTGAAAATTAGAAAGTACGTTGGCTGAAATGTAATCAATGCGCGAAGCAGTTTATCAGAAAATTAAGTATTCCCCGCATCCAAAGCAGTTTGGTATTCCCCACTTTTACAGAAAATAAGTACAGCAGTTAAGTATTCCCCACTTTTTCTTACCAAGAACCACAGCGCTTTTTCTTTCACTTTCGAAGTTCGATAATAGGAATTATGTAAGGTAGCTTAGCTATCGAAAGTTACATACGACCGCCAAATACGAACAACAACCATTGAACATGCATTCTGGCATAACCCCCCCCCCCCACCCCAATCAATCTCAAGTGACGTGGTGATCGAGATGTGCGCAGCAGGTCAAGGTCAATTTGTATGTAGAGCGATTTCAAGGGGTTTATTATGTTTTTTTCTGGGGGGGGGGGGGTGGGTTAAAACGATTTTCTGAAGATTACAGTACAATGCTCAAAAGAATAATTTCGGTACTGTAGCAAAGACTCATTCTTATACTTCGGTTGTTTAAATTAAAAAAATTAAAAAACAAAAATATTCAACTAAAAAAGTACAATAAATCGATTTGATTCTCTACTGCTATATTAAATTAATTTTTTTTTTTCAAATCATAATGACATTTTATCCCAACAAAATTATTTCATTTTGTAGGATGTTCATTAAAAGTTATTGCGCCTCAGCAATTCAAAGGTTCTAGCGACATATAGAGATATGCACGTTAAAAGGTTAAACAACCATTCATAAGTTTCGACAAATATTAATTGATTATTCATTACATGTTAATTGAAGTGACTATAGGTAAAAATGTGTTTCTCTATAAAAATATTTTTTAATGTTTTAATCATTTAATTTTTTCATATTTTTTGCATACATTCTAAAATTTCTTAACTTTGTATAAGTCAAGCTATGTAACAATTTGTAAAAAAAAATTTTTCAAGTCATACTTTTATGTGTTCAGAAAAATCAACCTATTCCCAACTATTTCATAAATTTAGGAGACATAACATTTTTTAACCTATTCAATAATAAAACATTAAACTTATAATTAAAAGAAGCTAAAAAATGTAAGAATTATTTTTATTGTCATTTTAATTTCAGCGATGGTATCTTGAAAAATATGAAAACACTCGTCTTTGCTGCCGTTGTCCTTTGGATTTCTTCGTTGGCAATGCAACAATCGGGTAGGCAGCATTAAAGGAGTTAAACAACGATTAATTTATCAATACAGTAATTAAGTATGTGATTTTTTCACTTTATATATACAGACGGTGGACAAAAGTATTCGCACGATGAACATGTTGCCGTTTTGTTTATCAAAAACACCTGCCGGTAATAAAACGTATTTTTTGTTATATTTGGATTGCACAAATAAGTTGAAATGTGCATAAAACTGCAGAAAACTATGTAATAATTTTTCAAAGATCAATAATAGGAAGAAAACAAGGCGTTACCATAATATTTTGTGATGTACCCGCGGGCCCGTTGAACTCGATGCACTCATGTCGGAACTGATGCATACAAGTTGGGGTTTTTTTTTTTTTACATAATCCACGGTATATGAAGTTCAAATGTCCAAAATTTTCTCATATAGTTCATCAACTGATTTAATGTGAACATGACTTTCTTTTAATTACTAACAAAACATTTTCTATGGGGTTTGCATTGGGGGACTGTGCGGGCCACCCCAGCGTTGGGATGTTGTTGTTAATTTTATAAGTTGTGAAAAGATGATGCCGATGAACAGGTGCATTATCATACATTAATAAATTGTACATGTATTGTCGGGGAAATGTCTTGCTACCACAGGCCACATGTTATTATCTAAAATATCTATGTATTTCTCGGAGTTTATGTTGCCATTCACTCTATCAAGCGTACCAACGACATGATACGTAATGCATCCCCAGATCATGACACTTATTTTCTTAGTAGTTCCAGGGGATATACAGTCTGGCAGCCAGGATTCGTAACTCTTTCTCCATATGTAAACCCTACAGTCATTTCCAATGACAATTTGACTTTCATCGGAGTAAATTACTTCTTTCCAGTCATTTTCAACGGTCCAAATTTTTTTCTTGCACACTGGTCAACGCACTTGTTCACAGTTAACGGTTGACGGTTTGTTATTGTCATTTTTTCATTTCACATGA
This sequence comes from Magallana gigas, assembly GCF_902806645.1. NCBI lineage: Eukaryota > Metazoa > Mollusca > Bivalvia > Ostreida > Ostreidae > Magallana > Magallana gigas. The sequence goes on along the minus strand of NC_047564.1, from coordinate 4,917,784 downwards.
TCTGTCACTCGGAACCGTATTTTCTTTTTACATACAAATCTTCTGTAACCATAACGTTTCAAACTAAGCCAGATTGTTTTTGATGACACATTCACATTATTATTCTCGTTAAACTTACTTGTCACGTCTCACCTCTGCGTATGTGTTCGGATTGTTTTCTTTATCTTTGCTAAAAATGTAACAAATCCAGAGGTGCTCGAATTAAAGTTCACGAGACTTCCCCAAGGTTTGTTCAGTTCCTGTGAAATTTCGAGCGGAAGTATAAGTGTTCGGATAATATTTTCAAAATACGTAAGTATTGGTCGTTTTTCATATCATATCCTTCTTTAATTTATTTAATATGATATTCTATATGCTATAATATGATATAATGATATTCAGAACAGTGTTATCGTTGTTTTAAACTACTCTACACGTGGTTGAAAAAATAAAGAATGGGTTGCTCAATCAAATTATGTTAGATGCTGTTGGTGTGCAATACCATGCTTTTTAAAAAATGAATGGATGTATGATTTTTTTTAAACTTAGTATACCGAGCCAATTTAAAAGAAAATCCTTTCACAGGTGTCCAAGTAGCGTAGTGGAGAATGCACTCGCTTGCCATCGCTGCGACCCGAGCTACTAAGCATGTTAACTGTTGCAAGAGCAGAAAAAACCTATATTTCTTTTGCAACATTTATTTCTAGAACTCATTTTATCCAACAATTATTAGAGGTAAAGTTTTAAATCAATAAAAGTCTAGATTTTATTTTTGACTACAAGTACCTAGATTCTATGAAATAGACTATAAACAAGAGGCAAGTTTTTTTTACTGCGAAACTGAAAGAGTAAAAAATAAAAAGACAACGTGGTCTAAATTTCAATGACAATAAGATTCGCAGGGGTGATCTGATAGAGGCCGTTTTCTATGCACCCGAATCTGTCTAACAAGTATCCGTGCTGCACGCTCATCCACTTATTTTCTGCGTCCACTTTATTTTCTATCAAATCGTGTATCCTAATTTTTTTCTCACAGAGTATACACAGTTTAATTAGGTATGTTCGATGAAAAGCTTTTACCACCCTGTAAATGTTACGATGTTTTCTTTACAGCCCTGATTAAGCTCATTTAATTTTCGACCCCTCTTATCAATACTTCTGTCTACGGTCTGTAACATTAACGACTTGAGAAGGGTCATTACATCAAAGGAAAAGGCATAATCCAGAACTTTTTCGTTTTACTCCTTGTTCTTAATCTATACTGGTACAGAAGGATTAGGATAATGAAAAAATAAATACTTATATTTTATCGAATACCCAAAAAAGATAGTATGAATAAATGTACGCACAGTCTTAAGCATTTTGCGTACAATATTCCAAATAAGCCTTTAGAAATTATATTTTTATCCATCAAGCACAGTTCACCGATTGTAGACTGTAAAAAGGTGCTAGATAGGTGAAGAATTATACGGCCATAAAGTAAATATCAAAACAATACTGATCTTATGATATATATTTTTTTTTATTGATTCTAGACGGACCTTTACAATGTGTGATCATCCAAGACAAACAGGGTTTAACCGTACCATTTAGTAAGTGGAACGTAACAACTCCGACTTTCTCTGAGTTGTGTTGCATTAATATTTCACCAAAATGTAAAATTATTCAAAGAAAAACTCTGAATACATGTCTGTGTACACACAAAACAGCTTGTACGTTTGTATTAAGATAGTTACAGATGGGAAATTGATTAATGTAAGTTCATAATGTTTTCCTTACAGATCCTCCATCGTTTTTGACCTCCAACATCAAAACACAGTGTCAAGTTTATGGGTCAGGTAACTATAAAGTGTAATACTGGAGTATATAAAGCAATATATGATGTATTGCTAATAGATTATTTACATAAAAAAGTTCATTTTTGCAAAATTATTTAAGATATAAAATCGGGCTTGAAGTTTTTACTTAGGATTATCAGTTATTGACATAATATAACAGTCCAATATATTAATGGGAAAAGTATAATTGAGATTGATCTACAAAAGCGGATACGTATTTCAAAAATATATCTGGCGTATTAGAACAAAGCTTTTTATATACATAACTGTATCAAATATATGAAAGATATAAATTGCGGAAACACTTAGTTACTAAGTTCTACTTTGTTTCAGGACATGGGATGCTGAGATGTGGAACGTCAGATGTGTATGTAAGAGCGGAATGTGTCTGTTCTTTCTACAACGTGTATGAGGCCAAGTACCACAATTTCTCATCTTGTCCTCAAGGAGAGAAATCAGATGATGTCACAAAATTAAAATGTAGGCAAGCAAATAAAAATATCTAGTACATAAAAATCAAAGTTCAAATTTATGAATAATAAAATATTTTAAACAAGGAATAGCTACTCTATACATTTATGTGAAAATTGTTTAGTGTGTTCTCTACCTATAAGGTTAGACGTAAATGTCTGATGAAGTCACTTTTTGTAACAAATAATGTGTTCCAATGCAAGTTTCGGAAATTCAAAAAATTTCAAAAAAAACCTCTGTTTAAAGGATGAAAAACACATGGCAAGAACAATGGACAGTTTTATGATATTCATTGACAAAATAATCTACATGTATATCTTGTTTTTAAGGTCCTGATTGCTTGAAGTATAGCATGAATAGAAATGGACCTTGTATCAATGGAGGTAACCTAATTTGTAATGGTAACGAAGTGGCTCCTAATATTAAATGTCGGTGTCCACTGAACTACAAGGGGATGTTCTGTGAGGAAAAAATAGAAAATGTTAGAATTTATTCTTCTTTTTTGGTCCTCTACTTAAAAATATAAGGATATCAATCCATTATCTTCATTAAGAGTTTATTACGTTTAGCCTAAAAGTGTGCTTGTTCTTTATTCATAAAAAATCAGGTAACGAGAATATGTGATAGAATCTCATCAACAAATGGCCTGACAAGGTGTGACTCGACAAGAATGGAATGTGTTACGTTCAGTAGGAATCGTCGGTACGCTTACAAATGTCAGGAGACTGACGCCTCCCAGGAGAGAAGAGGTTGGAGCATACAAGTAACATTTATTAAAACATCGCTTTTAATGTATATATGTGTTTGTGATTGAAACAATCTTCATTTTTACAGGATTACCGTTGTGCGTTGACACAGAAGATACCACCCAATTACCTGTTAGAGCCCCAATTTACCCGACAACAATGAATCCCACTGAGCCGGATCATAGTTTAACTTCATCTGCAGATATAATTGTGTCTACATATGTTTTAACATATATTTCACTATCATTATAATTGTGAGATCCTAAATTAAAGTGTATTATAAACAGTGGATATATTGTGCCCGCAAAAAAAAAACCCACCCATGATTGTATTTCTTATTCAAGTTATTCAACAAAAATGAAATCTACGTACAAACTATCATGGATCAGCGCAGTAGAATCTGTCTCACAAGATTGTTGATTTTTGTACTTTTAATATGTACAAAAATGCAACATTTCGACTGATTTAATTCGTATTTTTAGAAACCTTAGGCCAGATTTTCTCCCAAACCCTTTAAGCAAGTTTCTGCGTAAACATTCAGTTATTTGTACGATAAAAATAATCTTCATGCGGAAGAGAATAGAATTGTCAAATTGTTATGAAGTCAATTCAATATGTTACTTTTCCACACAATATTAATGACCAATATATATCGCAAGAAGGAAGAAAATTATATATTCTGAAACCCTTGTTTGATTTCTAAAAGCATTCTTGTACATGTACTAAATTTTAAAAATACATTAAGGTCCATATTTTGAGATGTAAAGTTGGCTATTTTTGAAATAAATTGTACTTGTATACATTGAACTCAAATACAGATGAAAAAACTCTCGTTTGCATTAAATCGATGTGAATTTTACTTGTTTGAATCGTAATATAGTGTTCAATCTTTGTAAACGGAAAAGAATTATTTAGAGAAAAGGATTTTACTTGTGTTTGTTATAAATTTTCCTTTTTTTAAAGAAGCATTAACAAGCCTCTCTGAGTTATGAGTCTCGATATTAGAATTATAGTATAAAATCGTGTACATAATATTGTAATTAAAAGGTGTGTAGAGGAAATTTTACGCCGTAAACTTTTATTTCCGAGTATATATTTAGTATCTATGCACATTTATTTTTAGAAATATCAAAGTGTTTTATTTTAATGTTTAAGCCTGTTTGTATGGTTAATTTACAGTACTACTTATTTTCAAAATTCAAAATGTTTCACCGTGTGTATGTTTAATTTACCATACTACCTATATTCAAAATTCCCCTGCATGTTCTGAAGCATTCTATTGATAATGTTATTGTTTTCGTTCTTGTACAAAACAGATCCACTGTGACCTTGATGAAAATGGCAAGTGATATAATGGTTTTGTTAATGTTGATGGTTGCATTAAATGACGTTTTCTATTAAATTGGTTTAAAAACATTCACTGAAGTTTGTTTTTATAAGTAAACAAATAAAAATACACAGTGCACCGAAAAGTTTAAATATACTGGTAATTCGTTTCTTTTTTCATATCGTAGACAAAAGCTTTTCTATTCTTTAAACTTATTGATAACGCAAGCGCAAAAAATATTGTCTTTTTTCAAATAATGAATTCATTTCAAAATATTTATATTTTCAAGTATTTTCGTTAATTCCCTGTAACCTCAAATTTGCACAAAAGAATGACATTAAATGGGTGTTTACAGTAGCTCTGTGTTCATGCCGTTGTCTGTGTTCATGCCATTATCTGTGTTCATGCCGTTAACTGTGTTCATGCCTTTATGTCTTCTCAGTTTATATTCTGAACGTAATCAAAATACTATGAAAAAAATAGTTTATAATAAAATGATTCATTTCTTGAATGAAAACAGCAAAGATTCCATTCAACAAGCCAGAAATCTGAAAATAATCGCGAAAACCACGAATTCTTCTTTGCCGCGAATATTTCTCACCACAAACTTGTCTTTGTGGTATTGGTGTTTATCAAAATAAGTGTGGATAAAGCGCAATTGCAGAAATAGAAGTCGCGCCCAAGTTTATCTCTGAAATCGCGAAATGAAGTCGTCGTGAATAGAAGTTGGTTTACAGTTTATATAGAAAAAATACACGTATATTCAAACTCGAACGCTGTTCCTGAAATTACTGACATAAACTGTTAAAAGAAAAAAATTATGCATTATTATAAGAATTATTATAAGGTAAGGTATAAAATTTGAATTTCAATTCATTCAACTAAATACGAGCAAAATACCCTGATATGCATGACTCTAATTTCATATATTTATTACATTTGCAAAAAAAAATTCTTACATAAACCTATAGAATAGAGAAAACTTTCAATTCTGTGTGAACTTTTTCGTTCGTCAAATTGATTATTGCACGCGCTTATCGTTTGACGTTTGGATTAATATAATCATAAAAATCTGTAGTTTTAATAATTCTGAACGATCTGCTATTTTTAAATGTGAATATAACTCATAAACAGCAATTTAGAAACGTTCACCGGTATATGAACTTGGTTGGTATGTGATCAAATCTTCTGAAAAGCCCTTCGGGCTTTATATCAATTGATCACGTATTCACGTGTCCCTTATTTACACCACATCCATCTCATGTTGAGAAAATAATAGAAAATTACAATAAGCAGATGAAATATTTATTTTAATATTTTAACTTAGGAAGTTAGGAAAAGTCGTGGGAACACATTCTGTTAGTTTTAGACATACTGAGTTGGGATTTTGATAAAGTTCCTGTTGAGAAAAACAAAACCGGGATTTATTTTAAAGTTCTAAAGAAAGTGACATATATTTGTGCTAAGTCAGGTTCAGAAAACTGAAGATCGAATGTATGACAGCATTGCTTGTGTCAATTATGGAATAGAGACAAAAATTATTGTGGCCAGTGGAACGTAAAATTTATCTACCAATGATGGGATATTATGTAAATATTTATTGCGGATTCAGTGAGGACTTAAAGTTCTGACTAAGAGTAAAATAATTTTGCTTTGGGTTTATAATAAATTCAAATAATTATCACTGTAACAAGGTAAATCGTGTAAAGGAATAATTTCAAATCAATGCTAAGGTATAATATTTGTGCTGATACATATTTCATTCTACAGAGCACATGGCTACAACCATTTCCTGTGTAAACAAAGCATTGATTATCTCTGCCTCCTATATCAATCATTAAATTAGAATTCAAAATGCTTAGCTGCTTCAAAACTTTATGAGATGAATTTTCTATTAAATAAAATTTATGTTAATTGATAACTACCTTCATAGCTACTTCTACAGCAAAAAACTAGATGCTGTCATTAGACAGTAATACCCGCACCATGTGTTTGCCCCTAAATAACACTGTTTTGTACCAGTTTAATTTAAAATGGGGGCTATATGCAAGCTCCGGTAATACAATTAAAATTTATAATTTTCATATGATAATACACATCGTGACATGAGCAGCACTTTATGTGCAATTTGGGTAGAACTGTTTGCATTGAATTTTCAGTTAATCAATAATCTTAACATTTTATGTCATAGAAAGTATAATGGTCTATATAATTATTACAAACAAAATTGAAAATTAAATTATGCCCCCTCCAAGTGGCGGTTGCCGGTTTTAGATTTGCTTCTGTGTGCCTACATGAACATCATCGTGTGCACAGATTTAGAGAAGGGGTGGGAGTGAGGGGTCCAGACCCCCCCCCCCCCCATGAAAATTCATTTATATCAATTGTAAAAGTACCAAAAATACACCTTTGACCCCAATGCTCTTACAGACATGTAAACTCTCAAACCCATTGCGCTTCAATGTTAGGTAACATTATTTGGGGGGTAAATATTTAATCAATATTTGATATACTTTATTGTTTATCTCAATAGAAAGTATACATGTACATCACAATATGCAGGTGTCCTGCACCACCTTAAAGCTGTTATTTACCTAATAAAATAGTGCAAGTGGATTTGAAGAATAGGTCATAAAAATACATGCATGTTACAAATGAATGATCTTTGTCTGAAGTTACGTACACAACACAGGTCTGCATGTCTCATTAGCGGGTACTAGTTTTACCCAGCTCTTCGATTAGATGGGTTCACGTGTATACATACATGGGTGTTGCTAAAACGCGGAACGGAAAACGGAACGGAAAGCGGAACGGAAGGGAAAACGGAAAATCTTATCTAATGTTATTTACCCCATAGATTTGTTAATCATGCTAAAACGATATACTTTATGTACCTTTTTATTTTATTTTTTTTGAAAGATTAGCAATATTAGATTATTTATTCAAGAATATTTATTACCTCAAAATTAACAGTACATGCATTGACCTCTATATTCTGTCCCAAAATATCCTCGATTCACTTTTTGCTGTATATTTATATATACCTCAGGGTTTAAGCGATTCTCTTTTAGAAGCATTACACATTCTCATTATTCTTTCTTTAAAACGTCCTCTCTAGCTTATCAGCTGGTATAAATACACGGCTAAAAACAAAGAAGTCTACGGGGTTTTGCATTTCAACAGACCCGGATTATAGTGTTGAAAAATTGTGCAAGGTCTTCTGAGTGACTTCCAAATGGAGAAAAGATGTCAATATTTTCCATTATAAATCGTCCAAATGTGCTGCATGAATATTTTGGGATCGACATACTATAGTCCCAATATATAATCTTAAAATCAAATTAGGCAACGTCTAGAGCTCTCTATTCGGATCATATGTATATAGCTGCTGGAATAAACAACTGCTTAGTAATGCAAACGTAAACAAAATTGCATTGCTAAAAATACTAGTTTCACAAATTACTAGTTTCACAAATTACCGGGTATATTTTAATGTTTTCTGTATTTTAATTTTTAATGTTGTCAGTCCTACGGGTTTTTTTTTCTTCCATCTCAATGATACTGTATCGTCTGTATGATAAAAGATCGTCTAGAACACCGACAATTCAATTTTGATGTAAGTATATACATGTACATCATCATATTTGAAATATAAAAATACTCAAAACATGCATAAAACGCTTTCACTAACTGCGTACGTTACGCTGATATGCCAGCAATACCATATAAGAAAAATAAGTAAAAAGTTATAGCTAATTTACTCATGTAAATGTTTCACAATTCGTATACATTTGATTTTTCCGTTTCGTACTCAACTAAAGCCGAATGAATACAATGCTATAATTGATAGACATTCATATGAATATTAATAAGATAACAACATGTTGATAATCATTCATTAGATATAAATAAAAGATACAAAGTAAATCGTTTCTGGCCAGTCTATACCCTTTTTAAGCGATAAACGTGATGCTATTTTCCATTCCGTTCCGCTTCCGTTCCGCTTTTCGTTCCGCGTTTTAGCAACACCCATATACATACATGTCTGTGTTTTCCGTATGCAGAAAAGGATTAGGCCCCTAGTTAAGATCAGCTAAAGGAATTCATTATTGTGTTTTAATTGGATTATCATTATGATGTTGACCAATTTCGGTAAGCATAATACATGTAGTAGCAGTAGCGCAATATAATGAGATGCCAGAATGCATATATAAGTTCTACTTTCACTTTCTAAACGTGATCTCCCTTTGACAGCATACTGTATCATCATCTTTTAATATTTAAATAAGCTTATCATCGTTACCTATCCTACCGCATTTGTAAAGTTTCTGTCATTTTAGTTGCAAAAGTTATTTTTTTCATTTGTCAGACTGCATGATCATGCACTATTGAGTTGACCCCATATTGACCCTGTATAAACAATTTCTTATTAAATTTGTGTATTACATGTAAGTAGGTGTAGACACTTATCATTTTTATATGAGTTATAATAGGAAGGAAGGAGTATTTCTTTCCTAATGTATTATAATGCATCAAATACAATGTAGGTCATGACCTTATGGGACTGTTCTGACCCCACGAAACAGGAAAATACAAAATATCTTCTAATGTCATTATGCATGCATGATGCATCAAATGGTGTAAAGTACATTAATGACCCCCAGGTGTTGTCTTTAACCCCCCAACCCCAATAATAATGTATTTTATCTTATTCATATGTTATACAGTAGTGTTTGATCCATGTGCCGGGTAATTCAAAGCCTAATGTTGTCATTGCTTTGTTAAAGAGACTTTACAATTGCCCCAAATAGGCGATTAATACACATGGAGGTGATGCATATAACATTTTGTTTATAAATCTTAAAAATTGAATTAAGCAATTTCCAAAATGTTAATCACAAGAGAAAAAGCAATCAAGAAATGATTTAAAATGTGCTTCTGTACACATGTAAGAATGTATTAAGAGGACTGAATCTTTTTAACCAGATTAGATTGGGGGGGGGGGGTGAATGTGGATATAAACATTTATAATTTGAATCATTTATTGTTATTAATTTTAACTCGTCAATGAATACTACTTATTGATCCCAAGGTAGAAATATGACCTCTGATCATATCTCAATAGATCATTTGTCAATTATGCAAGGTGTAATATAATTTTTTTAAGAATAACATTTTTTACCAGTTTATGTAAGTTTTTAAACACCCAAATTATATTTTGATTTTGATAGATCATTCGACAAGGGAGGGGGGGGGGGGGGGGGGGGGAGAACAGTTTATATTTGAGTTTGTTTGGGAGTGGGGGTTCCAAGTCATATATTTGACAATTTTTTAATGTACATGTAATTTAAAATAAGACTAAGCCATACTACAGTCATGAACATGAATAGTATAGAACAAAACAAAAACTAATACATATACATGTATATATACATAGGAAGTATTATAAAAGTATATATAAGTTATAAAACAGATGATTGATCTATATCTGTGTTCTTAAATTGATCGATCATAAATCATGTACATATTATATTATTGTTTCTTTGTTCAAGGCATTTAAGATGGTATGTAGGTCATGATCCCAAATGCTCTTCCTGAAATTATTAAATATCATAAAAACCATCCCCACCCCCTTAGAATCAGAAATTGTCAATTATCTTTAAATTATTGCGAATGAAATTTGAAGACTTATTGTTTTTGTACGGTTCTTAATACATGTATTATTATTCTTCATCTTCTTTTTCTTCTTTCCTGCTCTGAACTTGTTTCTTAGAGATGGCTGAACAGAATTGTACAAAACTCTAGGATATGATAGGCCTGCATATCTAGTTGTGCACCCTGGTTTGATTTTTCTCATTTTGGGTTAGACAACCACTTTTCGGGGGAGGGGGGTGTCAAAAGGGTGTGGGGTCTAACATTGAACCTTGTAGGAAGAATCGTAGACTCTATTGTAAATGGTAACTTGAAAACGGACAAAGATAATAATATAGGGTTTTCATAATCATATATTGGCTGTTACTGGCAATATATAGGGTTTATTAGATCTGAC